>JANHZU010010822.1:191136-201714 GCA_032468055.1 Acrochordus granulatus | reverse complement strand
TATCTGAGGAACTGTGTCACCCCGATGGGGAGTTCCCGACCCACCAGAAGCAGCAGAGGAGTCCTTCTCCGGTTCCCATCGGATCAGGAATTTTGGCTGGCAGAGTCCAGGAGAAGAGCCTTCTCCGCTGTGGCTCCTGCCCTACTTATCCTGCTCCTCGAGCTGACGGCTGCCCCCTCCCTGATGACCTTCCGGAAGGGCCTTAAGACCTGGCTCTGCGAGATGGCCTGGGGCTCCAGGCTGATGGATTCCTAGCCATCCTCACCCCCCTTTTTTGTATACAAAATCTTTTTAGCCCACCTCACTAGTCTGCCGGGTTTTTTATTTTGATTTTAATGTTTTTATTTTATTTTTTTAAGTTTTTAATGAATGTTTTTAGAGTTCTTGTTAGCCGCCGAGAGTCTCTGGATTTTGGTGGCATATAAATTAATTAAATAAATAAATATATGACAAGTGACCTATCCAATTTAATAGGGGGTGTTAAGCTGTTATAGGTAGATCTTAATTAACAAGGTTAATGAATCACATGAAATTGTTTCATTATTCCAATTTACACTATACAAAGTGATATTTCCCTGGAAAATAGAATTAGTTCCAGCTCAACAGAAAGAGGGGCAATGAAAAATTTTATACACAAAATGTTATATGTATATTTATGAAATTATAGTGAATGATAAAATGTAATACAATTTAAATTTATGAATTTATAGAATGGTTATAGAAAGCAAAATAAAAAAATTCTAGAGCAGATTCGAGCATTGCAACATCACATCCTATTTAAGCACTGGTATGGCCACATTTGTGTCATTCAATTATGACAAAGTTTTGTTCTAATAAGTAAACAAGTTTTGAACTAATATACTAACATATTAGTATATAACATAAGAATTTAATACCTGCCAATGTATGTTAGAAAGAAAGGGAGACAGTGAAACCCTTTTGAAGTAGTGCTAATTCTTTTTAAACTATGATAAAAATATGAAGGGTGCCTTAATAAGAATAAATAAGCAGCTTAAAATATTTGCATGAGTCATCCTTATTGAGAAGATTTTTTCTCACCACAAATTTTATATGAAGGATTTTGGAAAAACATCGGGGTGGGGGGACAGAAAAGCGCTGAAATAACACATAAATATTGTATAACATGGACAAAGCCTTTTGATTAAATAAGACCTGTGAAAACACAATGACTTTTCTGCATTGCCTCAATAAAATTGCACATTGTTCTTAACCCAGTTAAACTTAAGCTTGTCTGGAAGCCTCTACTTAAAGAAAGAGAGAAGTAACTGCACTTCTTACAGACTAAACAGTTTTTATAAGATTGATTTCATTACCACACCAAGCAGGTTATGATAAGTAGTCTTCCTAGCTCAAAGCATAATTCTGTATTTTTTAACACAGTAAATTGCATATAATGAAAAGAGGAAAAAACTAATGTTCCTAATTTGTATTAAGGGGAAATAATGGAATTTGTGATTTGGTCCTTTTCAAGTTTGCCCCTCTTTTAATTTGCCATTTTTATCCAGACTCAGGTCATGAAAATCTGACTTGAGTCTGGATGCAAATGACGGGAAGAGTCATTTCATTTTAGTCTTCAACTCTTTGCAGTCATTGAATGTAATGTTAGACCCAGCCTTATCTTAGGAGAAGAGAGCACCTATCTACTTCTTAGATAGAAGACAAGGGGATTCCAGAGCTATAGATTAGACTGGGTGATTGAAAAAAAACAGTTCCAAGAGGTAGCAAAGACAAATCACTTTTGCACTGTTGCCAAGAAAATTACATAGTTATATCCAAGTAATTGCTAAGAATCAAGTTTGACTGCACGTATCTCTTCCTTTTAAAATACTGTATTATATTTATTGCATCTTGTGTGGTCTATGTGACATCCCCCTTGGGCTGAAAGTATTGCCATTGAATGCTATCAAAACCTTGATATTTGTAGAGTCTGCTGACTGAATTTGAGTATCTGAACTTTTATTAAATAGACTCTAGAAGGAGACATATTACTCATATTTTTTCCCATGTAGTTTCTCTGAGCAGCAGAAGACAAAATCTGGGGGCCAGAAAGCAAGATAGCTGTAATTATTCCTGCACAATAACTCACATTACAGACTTCCAGACTGTAGTGGTGCTTCTAAACAGATGTGCAGGAAAAAACAGGAATCCTTCTGTCATACTACCACTCCCTTCCCTATTAACCTTTTTTCTTACCCAAGCAATCACCCAACCAATGTTGGTTATTCTCAAAAATGTAAGCAGGAACTGATAACATCTTGGAGAGAGACATCAGGAAGTCCGAAGACTAGTCTGAGAAATACAAAACAAATCATGGAAGAAGGCAATTTCAAACCCCTTTTATCTATTTGCAAAGAAAATCACATGTCCAAAAATCACCAATACAGAAAGGCAATTATAATTTTAATAAGCTAACAAACATAGTCTCACAGTATTCAGCAATTCACTATGGGGAGTTTGCTAGATGTTTATGATATAGCATATGCTTGGGTTAGAAAATTTTTCTGTAGTTGGGTTTTCAGAGAAGTATAATAATATTATGACATTCACACCTACAAGAACTCAGAGCATCTAGAGGAATGAAAGAACAATTACAAGATGAATATATTCAAATGGCCTCCTCTTAATTATTACCTTAAAGAGGTAAGTCTATCAAACCCCAGAGTTCTAGAATGGGGAAATAGCCTGGCCAAATAGCATGGTAACTTTTAGTACTTTCTCCTACTAACATTGGTCATACTCTGCACTAAATTATTATTTTTCTAGATATGGTTCATTGAATAAATCAAAATTGGCTGAGTTAATACTACAGTTTACAAACCACAGTGGTTGGGTTTGGACAATATGCTGATGAATTACATACAAATCATTTTATATTTTCATGTGTTCTGCTTACCAAACCATTGTAAATTATAAAAAACAGTTTATGGCTCGGTGAGTTGCCACTTGTAGTTGGTGGCACCAAATTTAATTTGTCCTTACCATCTAAAACTATGATGGGTAGAAGGAATAAACCTGAGTAACAACCAAGACAATGATCAGATAGAAGAAATCTGACTATAACCAAGGAGGAGGAACTACAACCAAGACAATGATCAAATAGAAGAAATCTGAGACCAGAACAGAAATGTAATTTGTGAAAATGTCTCAGACATTCCTAGTTCTCATGAGGATAAAGAGAGGGAGAAGCACATAAAGATTTGCAAGATTCTGTTAGTGTAACCTTATAATTGAAGTTATAACTGAAGTAGTATTAGCTTGTATGTCTTTGGTTTCCAAATTTGGTCTATCTTGGAGGGCTGATGAAAACAAAGTATTAAAATTAATACCTATGGCTTTCGATGTTACTGTTTTCCCCCATGAAGATGATTGGGAGAGTTAATGTTTTTTAGTTGAAGAGATGGGTTGTTTTAGAATATGGTTTAGATGGTATGGCTGGTTGAGAGTGGGTTTAAGAGGGTGACAGGATAAAGCTGTTAATAAGAAAGTAGTAGCCAGATTATGAAGAAGGAAGGAGAGGTTAAAGGATCCAAGGATGACGTAAGACTGGCTTGCCAATCTGAAGACCCACCTTGTTTGCTGGTTACCATGGACTTTGTTGGCTGTACTGATTTGGCATGTAGAATGATGGTGAAGTGGAAAATCAGGTCCTGGCAGCTAATAGATTTGAGTTTAGAATGGCAAAGTGGTGGCCACCATTATGGGTGGAGTAATTAGTTACACTGAGGGCTAGTGTTAGTGGGGGAGTGTAGTGAAGTGACACACCTCATGTATTTGGTCTGAGAAGAATGCTGCTGAAAGAGTAGCAGTCCCACAGTTGCTGAGATCAGAACTCATGGAAGCTTGAGATTCTGAATCAACATTGCTGATCTTTTTTGTTGCCATTCAAGACTTTTTCTTAAACAACATGCATGCTTCAACAAGCTTCCATCACTTTTGCAAATTAGCATTTTTATTATTATATAAATAATCAAGCAAGCCAAAGTTAAGATGAGATCAGAATTCCATCTGGGCATGTAGCTCTCTTTAAATCCTTTAAATTAACATCCAAAGGCCAATGTTAGTGCAACAGAAATGTAAATAAAGCTGTTTTTAAAACTAAATCTATAGATCTTCAAATACATGCCCACTCTTTTTCTAAAGCCGTGTCCCATTTATTTCAAGTTTTTGTGCCTTTTCCAGTGTTCTGTATTTTCAGACAATCATTTTCTGTTTCTTCTATTATATTCAAGGCAGTATCATACCACTCTTGCAGCTTCCCTTGCTGATTCTAACTAGCAAGTTGCAATATGAGCAAATAATATCATATGAAGAATGTAAATATAACCACTCTTATATTTTGAGGGATTGCCTCTTCCCAATTACATCTTCCTGTTCCATCAGGTTTAGCAAAAGAGGAATATCCCAACTGTTAAGGACATACACCTGGCAGACACAGGAGATGGGCCTTTTCTGTGGAACATCATCTCTTTCCGTGACTCCTGGTCTGTTAATAGTAACATTTATTTTTTTAATTGTAGAATGTTTTTAATATTGTTTTATTTCATGGCTTGTTTTTATTTCATGCTGACTAGAGTCACGTTTTGTGAGATGGACAACTGTATAAATGAAATGAAATGAGGAATTAAATTCTTCTGGTTGCCTTTAATTACAGGAACAGTTTTGAGATAATAGTTCTACAGTATGCAAAGTAAACTTCAATTAAATAGCACTTTATATTAAAAATTAGGCCTTTATTTTCTTGTGCTGGAGCTGCTCCTCCAATTATAAACTATAGGACAAATATCATTTATATAGAGATGTAGTATACTAAAGTTAACAGATAAAAGTACAGATCCTGATGTTTGCAGTTCCAATCCCATCACTGACTTTTGCTTCAGCCTCTTCTTTCTCTCTTCTTGACTTTTGCTTCAGCCTCTTCATTCACAAAATGCTCCATTGTGATCTGAGATACAAATACACTCAAATTTTCCCCAAGCCCTGGAATCTCCCATCTACACACTGATCAGGGCCAACTCTACCTGCCCTCTGAGAACAGCTCAGGTCAGCTAGACTTTCACCATTTTACAAAAACAACAGTGTTGCATTTGATCTCAGAAGGAGAAGAAATTTTAGATCTGTTCAAGCATGAACTTTGCACAGCAAACCACAACTTTTGCAGCTCCTTAAAGATTATCAAATAAGCTTTCACAGATCACCATCTATCTCAACAGACACTCAGAATACAATCCGCATGAAAGGAATATACCCACAGCTGTTGCTGGGGTCAAGGAGGATGAAGGGGTAGGGAGAAAGAAAATGGAGAAAGGAAGATAAGAAACAGCAATTATGTGTCAAACCAACATTTTAAAAATGAATAGCTTCCCAAACCGGACATTTTAATTCATGTAAGAAGCAGAGAATTGAAAATTCAATCTCCAGCTTTTTCAGTGCAAAAATTTCCCTTCTTATAAAAGGAAAAGGAACAAATAAATGACAACATTTTTAAACAACTGCCAATGAAGCTATGCAGTATATTTATTTTATTAGATCTCAAACAATAAACGCAGAAATTATTTGATTAGCCTTCTACTTCAAAGCTATATTGTTGTTTGTACATAGTCTTCTAACATTTTTAGGAAAAACACATTGATATGGAATCTATGGAATATTTTCTTTGGTCAACAAGACATAGAGAAAGAAAATCTCATGTATTACAACCAGATAGGCAATTCCAATGATGAATATGTAAAATTCCAGTATTAAAGCAGACACTGTTCTGTTTTTCATTAAATTAGCCTAGTTCACGCAGTGCTTACAAGTTATTAAGTTGGTGTACTCAAAATGTTAAACTATGGTTTGGATCAATCACAATTTATCAATAAACTCCTAGTATCTTAGTATATAAAAGGTAAAGGTAAAGGTTTCCCCTGCTAGTCTGACTTTAGGGGGCATTGCTCATCTCCATTTCATTGCTGAAGAGCCAGCATTGCCTGAAAATGTTTCAGTGGTCATGTGTTCAGCATGACTATCTGCTGAAGGGCACAAACACCATTTAGGTGGTACCTATTTATCTACCTGCATTTTGCATGTTTTTGAACTGCTAGGTTGGCAGGAGCTGGGGTGAATAAAGGGAGTTCAACATGTTATGCAGCGCCTGGGTCTCAAACTCAGACTGCCGACCTTCCAGCTGATAAGTCCAGTGTCTTAACTGCTAGGCCACCTTCCATCTTAGTGTATAGAACACTTGCATATCTTAGTGTGTAGACTATATAAAACATAAACCACAATTAGCAAGCACTAAGCCAAAACACAACGTACTACCTTATGGTTCAGAATTATATAGCTGATTTAGAAGAGTACTGACCCCCTTTTCAAACATTCTCATGCAATCAATTGTGGCTTATGGTGTAGCACCATTAAACCTATTATGGTTTAGCATGATATATATACCCAATTGGCTCTTTTGGACAGGGGGAATGCCTTTAGGTCAATTTTTAATTCCTGGCAACTACCTGGATAAGCATCCAGACTTGTGCCTAAGGGCAGGCTGGAACTCATGGTTTTCTGGTTTCTACCAATACTTTAACTACTACACTTATAAACTTAATAAGCATTCTGACATGCACAATATTCTTTGCCATTTCTGGAAGAGTTTGTTTCCACCTTCAATTACTCACAGTTTACCACGTCACCAATACCTGCAGGAAATATATACACAGGACATGAGGACCATGAATTTCTTGAGTCAGAGAGGGTGGCACTCCTTCATTTGATAAATTGTTATACATGTTGTGCCATCTTTGCTTTTTATTATACTGTATTTTTATTTCTTGGTGATACTGTGAGCCATCCAGAGTTGTTTTGGAGTCCAGCCTACCTTGATCTAAATTAATAAATAAATAGTTCTGTCTTAGGAACAAAGACATCTGGATGATTTTGGGCCAGTCCCACTCTCTCAGGCCTAGGAAGACAAAGGCAATAGCAAACTATTTCCAAAAATGTTGTCAAGGAAACTGTAGGGGCAGAATTTTAGAAACACCAAGAGACATTTCTAGCTTTCATTTATTAGTGATTTATCAAAGTAAAATCTCTCAGAACATTTTAAAAATATTCCCCCAGGTTTCCTGCCAGATGGATTTAATTGACATTTATGAAATAAACTACCAATGGATTACCTAACTACATCTCAGTTATTCATCTCACAGTTGTTCACTTACTATCTCTCCCACCATTCCTCCTGAAAATGGAAGACTGTCACTAACTGCCTGTGCAGTATATAAGACAACACTGCTGCACATAGGTTAGCATTTTAGCATCATCATGGTTACACCAACACCACTGTATACATATATGGACAACCAGGAACTGCTTTCAGTCTTTCAATGCTTCAACACGGTGCAGCACTTGTACTAAAGTAACATGTGAGGAACCTACATGGTCCTGGTTATTATCCCAAGACATTCCTGCTTAGTGTTCACCACCCTCTTTTGTACATTAAATGCATTTTAAAAGAAGGTAGATTTCATTATAGCTACATTGTTGGATTGTAGTCCTACTTTTCAAAACTCTCCTTACAACTCCAGTTGTAAGCTGGTTAGATGCACATCCTGTAGAATTTTAGAAAAGTTCAGGAATGAGACTAGGAAAAGTAAAAGAAATAGTAATAAAACAATTGGCAACTTGGCCTTGCAGAATATCAGGTGCCAAATAAAAAGATTTAACTGAGAGCAAATGCACTGAATACAAAAATCATATACTGCAATTACAAAATAAAAGTTGTCCTAAGATTTGTATTTATATTACTGCATTGCAAACCTCTTTACATTTTAAAGGAGTTCTTAAATTAAGACAAGAGTCCATTTTGGAACACTCAGTATCACACAATTATACAAATTGATGGTAAAGACGTCTTTAGACTGAAATGTGGACAATGTTACCCTCAACTTTAAAATGTTCTAATTAATCAGGGAACAATAAAATTTGTTTTCCTGGCTTCTCATTTCTTTTGAGCCATGCATTCTGGGAAAAACAAATTTTGAGCCATTTCAATAACAGTGACTGCTGGAAGTCTCTTAATTTCCTGGTTATTCATTGACAGCAATTTCTTCTTTAACTGAGAGCAAATAGGTCCAAGTTTTTTAAAAACAATTTGGAGAAGTGACTAAAATCTGCATTTGTAATACAGAGACATATCAACACAAGAGGAAGGAATTTTAGATCATTCATTTTTAAAATACGGGACCACTCCAATGATATCTGAGAAGACCAATACACAGAGGGGTATAAATTATTGCCACATTTTTTGAATTAGTAATGCTAAATGAGTAATTAAGATGATTGCCGTAATCCCACATCTGTTTTCCACAATTTGTTGCATCAATATTGCCTTAAATCAATCCTGCCTTCATTCCCAAATAGCATTGCCTTTGGCTATAGTCCAAGACCATTCAAAATATTACATTATTTAAGGATTTCATCCAAAACTTTCTTAGAGGTTGTCAAGTATCCTCTCCCTCTTACAAAAAGGTAATTAAGGTTTAAAGAAACACTTGTCTGCCTTGGCATCTCCAAAACCTCATTGTTTTAATTCTAACATTGTTCAACCAAATACAATAAGCCATAATGTGGTTTGTTTACCCTTGGCTTTATATGTCTGAAACCACCAAACTGGCTTTTTCAATAAACCTTATTCAGCTAAGCAAAAAGTTGCCCCATTACTCCAAGAATTGTCTTCCAAGTCAGCAGAAATCCAAACGCTGAAGCCTGTTACATTTCTGATTTAAAAAAAAAATCCTGTTAAAATGTTTAAAATATCAAGCGGGATGAATTCCAACAGAAGGATTTGGACTTTATTTGTTGAATTTCAATCAGGCAACCGACAGATGTTTCAAAGCACCATGAATGAGGTAAACCTAATGATTTCTTTAGAGATGCTGAAGTAGATGAGCATAACAATTTAAGCAAAAAGAGCTGAGGCTCATTTTTAAGAAAGGCCAAGTCCACGAAGAATGTTGTCTCCTTCCTTTCACACCCCTGCGCTTCAATGGTCACTTACAACCAGTCTTTCTCCTAGCTGAGATGATACAGCCAGGCTCCATTAGGAAAGGAATCTGGTTCGTTGCCAAATATAAGGTCACAGGCTAATGTTGTGTATTAACTGAACACTTCTGGCTAGCCTGAAGGTATTTCAGAGTTATTGTAATAACACAGAACCTAAAAACCTGGGCATTTCTACACTAATCCCACTGCCCAGCCCCAAACAATTCACAACTATCGCATAACTCAAACTGTTCAGGCAAAGGGAGAAAATTCCATGTTATTGTTTACTTTCTTTCTTCAGTTTCTCTTCAAATCTTTGTTGCCTCAAAACTGGTCCTGGGAAGGAATAGGACCATTCCCACACAAAGCTGGGATCTTCTTGTGAAAATAACCTGCTGCACTGATCCAAAGCTGACTTTTTGTGGAATCATAGTGCTGGAAGAGATCTTAAAGGTCATATAGTCCAATCCCCTCTCAGTAGAGGATCCAAGACAGCATCTCTACCAGATGACCATCCAACATTTTGTTTGAAAATTTCTAATGAAAGAGAATTGACTTTCACAGATTCTTTTAACCGTATCTAATTTGGTGGGACAGTGCTTAAAGAGAAGTACAGAAAGCAGCACTAGTCTTAACAGTTTGCTGTGCTGCCTAGTCTTTCACAGTGACCACTTGAAGAGCCAAGCTCACAGAATCAGGAATTTTTTTCTGGTATTTACCCTGTACCTATCAGGAAATATTTGTTTAAAACATTTATATAGCCACTCAGTCAGTCTATAGTCAGTTCTGGATGACAGCCGATCAAAGGTAACAACATTAAAGCAATAATAAAACTAATACATTTAAAAACTGTTGTTTAAAATTCTTGGGTAGAATAGAATGGAACTACAACTCGTCCTTGACATTCATATGACATGATATGACATCATATGATATGACATATGATGACATATTCATCATTTAGCATTCGTTCAAAGTTACGATGGCTTCAGAAAGGATGTGTAATAAAAATGACATGGCTAAAAAGCAAATGAATTTAGAAAACAAATTTAATTGCTTGGCTAGTAACATTTCGAAGAGGTAATCTCTGAAATGCAAATGAATAAATGGAGAGGTCTGTTTTTCTAACTGCTGCCAGATCATGGGAACAAAAGATCTCTATGTAAATACACAATGACTGGAAACAACCCAACACATTAAACCCTTTTTTCTTGTAGAAGAAGCAATATTCTGGAACTAATATATTTCAGCTATGCTTCAGGTCTGGCTCAAACATCAAATACAGTGGAACCTTACAAGACGAGCACCTCACTGCACGAGATTTTCACAAAATGATCAACATTTTTAATAAAATTTATTCCGCTGGATGAGCGGCGACTCACAAGACAAGCAAGCTTTGCGTGATAACTTACGCGTCATCAGTCAGCGCGCTCTGTATTTCCCGTTCAGGCGGCAACCGCGAGAGAGTTCTGCTGACGCAGCCACGTGCAGTTTACTCCATTACTGTCCGTGGGCTGTACTGCGAGACGCTGCTGAGGG
>JANHZU010010822.1:148891-172208 GCA_032468055.1 Acrochordus granulatus | reverse complement strand
CTTCCTTCCTTCCTTCCTTCCTTCCTTCCTTCCTTCCTTCCTTCCTTCCTTCCTTCCTTCCTTCCTTCCTTCCCCTAAGCTAAGCTAACCTAACCTACTTCCTTATGAGAGCCTATAAACTATTCCACACAGCCAACTCTGAGCCGTGTGTAACTTCCCAAGTCAGCAGGGTCACATTGCAAAATCGATGCCAGTCCCAAGAAATCAACTCTACGGGAAGGCTAAAACTGCTTTTATCAACATTGGCTATAGTAACTTCTTGCATGTCTGTCTGTGCTTTACTCACACACACACACACCCATACTCATGTGAATTAGGAAGGTGTCTGTCTGAGTTGCTTGTACATAACCTCTTCTTGTTTTGGCCATAAACTATGTTTTCCCCTTGTCGCCTTAGCAATGGATTTGGTTAATTCCCTCTGTCGAGATCATGTCCCTTGCTTTCTAATGTTTTTGTGCCAAGATACGTAGGGAACAAGATCCAGGAGAAGTCTATTATCATTTTCTAACCCACTAGGGAAATTACGCAATTCATACAGAAGCGAGTCACTCTCCCAACCATTGATCACTTTTATTAGGAAGACCATAGCTTTGCATTTAGAAATAAGGAACACTAAGCCATAGTCTCTCCCAGGAGATACATTTCCACTTTCCCAAGCTGTGGTCTTTAGATGTTCTACATCATTATCGAGGCCTTGGTGTCTTCCAGAATACAGATTAGCCCAGCTATCTGGGTTTCGGTTTGAGTCTCGGCAACTCCTCTCAGAGGCTGGTGTTTGTCTTCCACCTTCCTTCTTGAACAGTGGTCTACGTACATCCGGGCAATGGTGCGGAAGGAACGAGGACTTCCAGTCCTGGTGGAGCTCCTCCAGTCGGATTCAGACAAGGTGGTGAGAGCGGTATCCATCGCCCTGCGGAATCTCTCTATGGATCGCCGTAACAAAGATCTCATCGGTGAGCTCTGCACGCTTCCAAGGTGATGAGGTTTAGAAGGGAAAGGTTTCCCCTCTAGGGGGCAGTGCTCGACCCTGGGAGGGTCGAGACACCCATTTCAACCTCAAAACTTCTGAATGTGGTCTTTCTTTTAAATCGAGAGAGAGAAAAGTCCGACGTCGGGATAGATAACCTAACCCTAACTTAGGACCGGAAGCTGCATTGCGAAGCGATGTGGTCATTAAAGCGAGTCACAAAATGTTACCATTTTGGCTGCCATCGTGAAGCAAATCCCGTGGTTGTTAAGTGAATCTGGCTTCCCCCTTTGACTTTGCTTTTTGCAAGTCCCCCGGGAAGGTCGCAAAAGGTGATCCCCTGACCCCAGGATGATGCAACTGCTGTAGCTACACGCTGATTGCCAACCCCTGGATTTTGATCATGTGGTTGTGGGGACACTGCAGTGGTCAAAAGCAACACTGGCAACGCTGCGATGATTGCAAGGCCAAGGACTGGTTGTCAGTCGCTTTTTTCAGCCTCATCGTAATTTCGGAGGGTCGCTAAATGAATGGTTGTAAGTCAAGGCTTACCTGTACAGGTTTTACCTTTAATTATAGCATTTTCCGGAATAAACGCAACGATAAGCGTGCCTTCTAATTTCAGGTAGCTACGCGATGGGGGAATTGGTAAGAAATTTGCCTAGCCGACAGCAGAGATCATCAAAAAACCTAGAAGAGGACACGATTGTCGCCGTCCTGAATACTATCCACGAAATCATTACCGACAGTTCTGAAAATGCCAGGTCCCTGATTCAGACACAAGGCGTTCAGAAGCTGGTTGCTATCAGCAAATCAAGGTTAGCATCTTAAAAAAAATATATTCAGCGACGTACCCGAATGTCAAGACATAAAAAAGGTCTCTTTTGAGCAGATCACCTACCCTGGTGTTTCCCAGGCTTGGCCCCTTTGGCGATGTGCGGATTTCGACTCCGGGATCTCTTAGCAAGAGAAATTCTGCCTGGGGAGTTCTGGGAGTTGAAGTCCACACACAAAGAAGTGACCTCTGCTGATCTTCATAGCAGTTATAATTACATATAATTATTTTAACTTCTCTCTCCAAAGGGACATCGTGAGTCTCTTCTTTCTATAATCTCTCCTGCCTTGTCATCACGCCTCTCCTATATTGTTATTTATTTCCTTATTTGTACCCTGCCTGTATTGTTTTTACAAATAACTCAAGGCAAACACCCTGAATACGCCTTCCTCCTCCTCCTATTTTCCCCACAACAACAACCCTGCGAGGTGAGGTCTTTCCAAGAAACGCAGCATGCCCCTAAAGATGCCTTCTTCATTCTGAACTAGTTTTGAGAGCCTCTGGCTGAGTTGAGCGTCCCAAGCCTGCGAGATGGATGACCCTGAAGCAAGAAACCCCAACCCTCATCAGTCTTTTGAAAGAAGCAAGCCCCCCACCCCTCATTTTTCAAATGTGGCCTTGGAGCATTAAAAGCACGCACCGGCATTGTGCATCTTTAGACCAATGCTCCACCCTAAGTTGGAGTGGACACCCAGACAGAATCAATCTAGTGAAACCATCAGTTAGCCCAGGATAGAATCCCTGGCTGGCTGCTTCAGCATTGAGCATGCATGTGTCAAGGCTCATCATTTAAGCAAATCCAGACATTTATTGGCAAAAGGGGAGAAGTTTGTCCTTTTTGAATACTTAATGATACAGGCAGCAGGGATAAGATGTTAATAAAATAAACAGGCTGATGTCCAAGCATTGTCAGAAGGCAATGAGAAGGTCCTAATTTGGATCACAACAGCTCTATTTTATTATTCACTGACTTGAATGATTAATACGGTGACCCAACCCATAGCGATGACTCAAGGAAAAGCTTAGAGGAAAAGTGTGCGTAGGTGTGGATGTGTTTTAGCCTGACACCAAGACCAGCATTCTGTGAGGACCGACCGGTGTCACACGTGTGGAAGGTGATATGTCACCATGTTCTGGATGGCGCGCCAGCATTCACCAACACCATCAACTGTTCCCAAAAGCATAGTCCATTCTTGCACAATTTTCAGAGGCTGTGGAGGCCGCACAAGCATGGGGTGCGCTCTTGCATGGCCTCCAGACCCTCCAGAAGTTGTGTGAGCGGACTGTGGTCTTGCGTGGCCTCCAGACCCTCTAAAATTGGAGCACTTGGTGCTGCTGCCGAGTGCCGGCGTTCAGGGTAGCCTAGATGGGAAAGAAGATATTCTTTCTCTTTTCTTCAGGGAGGGGGGTAGCACACCAGCGGAGCCACCTGTTCTGAATTTTTGGCACGCTGAGCCCCAAAGGTCCACCATCGTTCTAGGGAAGAACCCATAACCCTGTAATTTGGCCCTGCGAGACAAACGGCACATTCGGACGGTCTGTGGGTGCTCCTGATCCGATCAATTCTCCAGCTTCTTCGTTCCTACACTGACCAAGCAGATGCTTCTCAGAAGCATGCCGACTATGTTGTGAGGAGCGTTCTTTCCCGACATTTTTGCACATAATCATAATTTATTATGGGATAACTACGGCCGTGGGAATCACCCTTGTAGAAGTCAAACCCCCCACGTGGTTGAAAGGGCAAGAGAAAACAGGACCTCAGGGAGCTCCAAGCGATGGACTCCTGGTGGGTGAAGTTGTCTTGAGTTAGGACAATAGGAGGAGGTTGTCCACTAAGACCTGTGGTCTCAGCAGACAACCATTTGTCCGATGAAGCGATCTAGACTTGCTTTATCCGTGTTGGGTCCATAGACAAGTTTTGTATCTTATTTTAATGTTCCTTTCGATTTTAATTGATGTTTAATGTGCGTTTGTGTTAGTCTTTGGATCTCGGCGGCGTAGACATTTAATAAATAAATAAATAGATTCCTAAACCCAGCGGTGATCACAGGATGAATCGGACACAGATGGGTTTCCTTTGGAGACCTTCCTAGAAGATCCTGCTCGATCCAAGAGCTGGATCTCTGAAATAATTTCACAGACCTAAGAGACTGGCTCACCGATTTGTCTGCATATGATGTTTGTTGGCTTTCTCTTTCTGTCCGTGTGTTTCCTCTCCCGCCTCTTCAAAACCAGCCAGTCCTCCAGAGAAATGAAAGCAGCCTCTCATGTTCTCCAAATGACCTGGAGTTATAAAGAGTTACGAAGTGTTTTGCAGAAGGAAGGTTGGAATAAATCCCATTTCCAGGTAAGAAAACCCATGCGATGTCGAGCTGAGAACCGTAAGAGGATTCAGTTTCTGTTGGCTTCCTCGACGTAACCGTGCTTCCACTGCAATAAACTAAAGAAAAGCAGAATGCAGGGGTGCCAAATCATGTTACCAAATGAATTTCCCTAGTGGATGAGATCAAGGTTCATTAAGATCATTGGACTCTATGAAAGTGCATCCCCGTTTATGTTCTGTGTTCTCAAACGGGGAGAAAATGTTATCACGTCAAAGGGAAATCAGGTGCAGGTCGTCCTCAACTTACGACTGCGTTTAAATCTGGAATTACGATTGTAAGTTGTTGTGCTCGCCAGTAGAGGCTTCCCATAATTGAACTCAACGTTACAACAGTTTTTTAGGATGGTCATTGAGTGAATATGGCAGTCGTTAGGCGAACATGACAGTTGTTAAGTGAACAGGTGATTGTTAAGCAAGTCCGTTTTCCCCAGTGGGCATTTTTGGCTGGAAACCAGAAGTAAACACCAGAAGCCAGCAAGATACACCCCCAAATCATGGTCACACGACCGCAGGATGCTGCAGGTGGCGGTAAAGCCGAACCAGTTGCCACCCACCCAAACTGCCATCGCATGACGGCGAGTTGTACGTGCGGCCACTGTAACTCCAAAAATGGGTCGTAAGTAGCTCTAGGGAGGCCCGTCATAACTTCGAACAGTTGTTAAGTGACTGGTCATAAGTCAGGGACTACCTTGTACCGGGGTTTGAGGATGGGATGGCATTTGGGACAGTGAGGAACAAACCTCAGGAAGGACGGTGGAGCTTGAAAATAAATTGGCAGGGGAGATTTTGTTTTTTGAAATGGGTATTTCCGGATTGCTTCTCGATTTTGCTTTCTCGCCCGCCGTATGCAAACTGCTGACTACAGTCTTTTGCTGCTGCTGTTCTCTCACTTTCCAGTCTACGTCAGCAACTGCGAAGGGATCCAAAGGTACCTCCTGTAAATCTGGATATGACGATAGCACGTTGCCTCTTGTGGATAAAAGTCAAGGTCCGTGCATTTTTCGAGAGAGTGGTTGTGAGTGGGGCCAAGCGAGAGGCGGCTTTATTATCTCACTGCATTTCTGTATCGCCCCACCAACAGCGCCTCCGAGGCTGTTCCCTAAAGCGTAAAAAGGACTATACTTTTACAAAAATGGGGAGGGAATAGATCATAATCCTACATGATCATAGTGTAATGCCAAAATTCAAGCCACAGCAGTTGGCTTTGAACATTTGAAAAATTGCACACTGCAACTTCGATCGTTGAACCTCATAAATGTTTCTCATCTGTTTGCTTGTTTGTAACCTTCCGTTGCGCAAAATGTTGCATGCTGGCTGTGGAATTCTTGGGGTGGAGGTCCACACTTCTTAACGTTGCCAAATTGGAAAAGCACCGCCCTAAACGTTAGCTGAAGTTCTCCCTCTTCTTTATTCTGTAAAGGTTTGTCTGGGTCACCCACAAACCTAGTTTCGTCTTTTCCCTTTTGCAGATAATGAGAAGAACGGAAGTCGGGATATGATTCCGATGGATGAACTTGGGCCAGGTAATGGTGGTCATCCTACTCCAGTCATTTTGATATTGTAGTAAATCCTCTCACTCACTCTGGAGTTTCGCATATTTTCCAGGAGAAGTTTATTCAGAAGAGTGGCTGCCACCCATCCCTAGTTTAGATCTTTTCAGTGGTAGCGATCTACCTTGCCACCACGTGTAGGCTCATCCAGAAGAAGGCTTACCACCACATACTAATTTCTTTACATAAGTAACTGGCACCAAAGTTAAAAGCCACAGAAGAACTTGTGGAAAGGCATTATATTAACTATTATCTTGGTCACTGTCATTATAGTAGCCTCTTATAAAAACCCATTTGGATTCTAGATGACTCAAATTATGTCCATACTGTTGGTGTGACCTACACTTCCCTTTGGGAATCAAGGCTTGATTTGCAAGGTTTCTCCTTAAGAGTTCTTTATCTCTTGACAACGTTTTCAACTCATCTAAAAGTGATCATGCTTTAGCAAGGGTTAATTCTTGCTCAAAGACTACAGTTTCAGAAGATCACATGTACAATGCCAATATCTCAATTCATTTATGTTACAGACAAATTAATTAATCCAAACTGGTTTATTAATTCATTAAGACAGCATTTATATTATCACAGAAATTGCAAGCATTATGAACTAACATCATCCACCAATGAAGTTCTACTTGCTACAAAAAGACAAAAATGTCAATTCCTTTGAACACACTTTGTTGATGATTTCCTACCATTCTTCTCTATTTTGATGGACTATAGAATCCTTTAAAACAAGCGTGTTCAACCTTGGCAGCTTTTAAGATGTGTGGTCAGCATAACTGGCTGAGGAATGCTGGGTGTCCACACATCTTAAATTTGCCAATGTTGCTTTAAAAGAAGGCAATGACTTTTTTCTTGAAATTTGATCTAATTTCGATCAGTCAATTTAACTAGAAAACCAATAGAGATGTCCACTTTGTGCATATGCACATACTCTCATCTTCATATTCCTCCACTAGTCTCTAAAACCTCAAGCCTTTCCATAATTTTGTGTTTTCTCCCACTGCTGCCTACCACTTAATATGTTTGGTCTATGAGATCTAAATATAGCTAATATTTCATTGAACAAATTCTGAATCCATTTTACCTGCTGAGGTTTGTGATCCACATCTTTATTGATACAATTAGATTTACCAACAGCAGACTTCATAACTGTATCAAAACCATAGCTCTCACATTTCTCTTCTTTGATTACATTTTGTTTAATGCAAGAGGTTGGCATATTCTTTTGTGATCTTCTGATTGACATAACAGATATTTTGTATTAATAAATGGATTTCTGGAACATTTGCTAGGGCTAAGCATGACCCACACATTCAAATCTTTTATCATCCTGCAGGTGGGTTTGATTTTAAAGCAAACTGATTTAAATTACTTGTCAAGAGGGTTCTGCTTAATATTTTTCATGATTTATTAATCTTCTAGTTAGGGAGATTCTATAAACAATCTTAGTAAAACTGCATTTTTGTTGTTTAATGTAATCTGAATATGAAAAGTAATTTCATTTTTAAACAACACACAGCACAAAGCAATCCATCCATCTTTTTCAGACTGTCCTTAAAGATTTTAATAATAAAATCAGAAATCTCCCCCTAGTTTGTTTCCCCATACTCAGTTACCAGACTATTTCAACAATTACTGTATATATTTTGCAAAGTCAATTACAAGTTTAGTTTAGTTTTCTTTAGTAGTAACCTGAGAAGAAAAATGGTTGCAGAAGACCCACTTTCCTTAAAGGGGGGGAAAAAAAGCAATATGGCAACATAAGAATATTTGGCAACCTAAAAATTTTGCATGATCAGACATGCTCCCTTCAATTTCTTTAAAGCAACAGTTGCTCTCATAAAATTGCTTTATTCAGAGGCCTTGCATTTCTTTGCCTCCCACAGCATTTATTGGTAGTCTTCAATTTATGACTGTAATGGAGCCTATCCATTATGATTAAAAGTTGTGACAGTCATAAGTTAATCATCAAACGACCAATCCAATTTTATCTTTTTTGAGGCAGTCATTATATAAATCATTATGACCATTAAATGTTAAATAAATCACTGGTACACTATGGGGCATTTTTTGCTGAAACCCGAAGTAAATGCCTGTTTTCAGCAAAAATTTGTAAATCACAGTCATATGATGCTCTAAATGGCCACAGGATGCTGCAAATGGCCATAACTGTGGGCCAGTTGCCAAATGCCCAAAATGCAGTCATGTGATATTGCAGGGTGGGGCATTAAAACTTCAGAACTGGGTCTTACCTTTTGGGAGGTTCCTTGTAGCTTTGAACAGTCATAGGTTAAGGACTACCTACAGTTACTTGCCTGTCTAACACCTAAGGACAGGGGCTTCTTTTCAACTTCCTTTTTATAGAAAGCTTGCCGCCATAATTATGTTTCATCAACAAAAAGTATCTTTCCCAATCAGAAAATTCTATCATATTCTTCAGTTACCTGTTGTTGTTCAGTTGCTCAGTCATGCCTGATTTTTCACGACCCTGTGGACTATAGCTCACCAGACCTCCATGTCCTGCCCTGCCTCCCAGAGTCCATCCATGCCCATCATGTCTACAATGCTATTTATTCTTCTTGTCCTCTGGCATCCCCTTCTCCTTTTGCCTTCAATCTTTCCCAGCATCACAGTCTTTTCCAATGAGTCCTCTCTTCGCATTATGTGGCCACAATATTCGAGCTTCAGCTTCAATGTCTGTCCTTCCAATGAACAGTCAAGGTTGATTTCTTTTAGGATTGACTGATTTGAACTCCTTGCAGTCCAAGAGACTTTCATAAGTCTTCTCTAGCACCATTATTTGAAGGCATCAATTCTTCAGCACTCAATCTTCCTTATGGATTGCAAATACAGTGGTGCCACACAAAATGAGACTGATCCATTCTGGAAGAACGCTCTTAGCGCGAAATGCTCTTAAAGTGAAATGAAGTTTTCCATAGGAAACAATGAAAAATCAGATGATCTGTTCCACGCCCTCAAAAATATTCACCAAAAAAATCATTTTCACCAGAATTTGATGTAGAAATGATTGTCCCTAACATCTGAACCAAGTAACGATTAACACATGATATACAGCAGAAATAGAACATACTAACCAGCACTTACAGATCTGCTTCGAGGCTGCTGCCCGGCTAGCTGCTGCTAGGCCGGCTGCTCTCCAGCACCCCCTGATAGCTCAGAAGATCCACTGCCACCGCTGCTGAGGTAAAACTGCCTTTTCCCTCAGCAATATGGAAATGTTTCTTGCCTCCATACTATGAGGGGAGAAGCGACGAGGGGAAATTTCTGCTTTATTTTGGGTGAGGACAAGGACAATTTCTGCTTTATTTTGTGTGTGTGCACATGCGTGCTTTCAGAACAGTCCCAGCTGTTCAGAACAGTCCCAGCTGGTGTGAGGGAGGGGGAGGGGATGCCTGGAGATTGAATCTGGAGTCTGAAGTCTCGGGAGTTCCATCTCTTGAATGCCTTTCACTTAATTTACACTGTTTATGCAGTGAGAGAGTCAGCTCCATTGTGAGATTTCCCACGTGAGCTCATTGTGCGGTGCTCATCTTGCGATCAGGAACGTTCACCTGCTGTACATTCTGGCGAAGTCAGTCATATGCACAGTAACGGAGTAAGCCACGCAGCAGCATCAGCAGAATGCGCACACACTTGCCGCCTGTATGGCAACGGAATAAACCATGAGGCATTTCCTGAACAGGAAATACAGAGCACACTGACTGATGACATGCAAGGTATCGTGTGAAGTTTTCTTGTCTTGTGAGTCACGGCTCATCTAGTGGAATAAATTTTATTAATTTTTTCTTGTCTTGTGAGTTACTCGTCTTGTAAGGCACCACTGTATGTTCTGTTTACTTACTGTTTCATTTTTTGTTTCTCTTCCTCTCCCTTATTTTTACATCCAAACTTTTCCTTTTGGCCTAGTGTACTCCATCACTTCAGATTTTCTATTCTTTAAACTTCTTTACCTTTGCAATTTTACAGAGAAGTCAGTTTTCAAGCTTATTAATTTATTTCTCCTGCTTTCTTACACAGTTTCAAAGCAGCTCATTCTCTCCTCTTCTCCAAAATTTATTCTCTGTTGCCTTGCTATAATGAAGCTTCCTACACTCGATCCATGCATTTGACAACCAAAGTCAACAACTGAGAACCAAAGAAGAAAACTGTAGGATGGGCTCCCACTTAGTACAGAGCTAGCTGTAAGTATTATATATGGGTTTTACAGAGCTTCAGATTCCAAGAGGACAGATGGTTTCAGAGCAGCTGTGGGGATTGTGTAATACTGCTGGCAACTCCTTCATGCAGTTATATCTTTTTCCACAATTGTATGGCTGCCTTTCAAAGGATCAGCAAAATCCCAAGAAAGACACCCCTAGTTTAAAGAAAATCCTAGATATGATGCTTTCATGTTCTGAAACACATTTTCCTTCAATTATGAAGGGTTGCACAGCCCTACTAAATATATATAACAAAGCTATGGAGCCAACAGCCAACATGGTTATGAAATAATATCAAAATAAAGATAATTTGGTGAAATTTCAAGTAGCCACTCTGGTTATGTTCTTGCTTACAAATAATGCAGAAAAGAGTGGAGAAAAAGTCACCTGTCATTATCACAGAGGCAATCAATCTCAAGAAAACAGAGAAATTAATATTCCCTTAGCAAAGTAAAAGATCTCTAAGTGCCCTGACCATATTTCTTAGAAATGCTGTGAGTTGCTATCTCAACACATCAGAAGACAAGCAGATTGGGGAAATTTGATGCAAATCTCCAGTATGTCATAGTGGAATCATTGCATATCATGCAATGACTGAGTTTGCTTGATAATAATATCTTAAATAAGTCACAGCTGGCCTTCATTCACCATCATTCTACCATGGTGTTTAAACTTAATTAGTTGACACATCACACTAAAGTACAAATAAAATATGGCACCATACACTATGACTTAACGTAGTATATGAAAAAGTGAGTTGACTCCTGGGCTTGGGTCAAGACATAACTCTCATATCTACTCCTTAGTAACATCAGTATCACAATTTGCTACAGCTTTTCATAATTTGTCAGCCCAGACATCATACAAACAAACAGAGACTATGCAAGATTACCAGCAGTCTCACTACAATCAATTCTTACCTACTACTATCAGCTTATCTGAATATGAACTACCAGCACAATGAATGTCTGCAGGCAATATAGCATTGAGAGTTAAATGGACTCTTATGTCTAGAGATAATACACCTTTAAGTAACAAACACTGGAGAAAATCAATAGGGTAGAACCAATACCTTAATGATCTCTTTTTGTAAACCACAAAGAAGAACAATGTTAGATACAGAAAGCTTTGTGAGATGGACTTTTGATCTGATCCAGAAAGGCAATTATATATTTGAAGAAACAACCCATTTTTTGAGAAAGTTCTGCAGTGCTTCATCTTTTTTTCTTTTCATTAACAATTTATGTTTTTCCAATAAGCACATGTTCCAAAACTATTTAATGGAGGGAAAATATCATTTAAAATGCTTCTTTCTCTCTTGGAAATTTCCATGAATGCATTTTTCTTTCTCTGACATGCACAGCTTGATTTTTAAGAACTAAGTGAAAACTACATGTTACAGAAGATGTAACGATGTTCCCTAAAATAGCAACTCTGTCAAATCCAGTTCTTTCATCAGTAATGCTTCTATATTATAAAACATTTAGACTACCCTTTATAACTTAGCCTGCATTAATATGTCTAAAAAGATAGCCTAATGCCACATTATTTATGTTTAACTACTTTTATTAATTTCAAACTCTTAAAAATTGTTTACTCCATCAATATAAGAAGGGTATTATTATTTTTTTGCTAACCTAATTACTTATTGGTATCCTCTAATGAGCTGCATAAACATAGATATATAGGTAGTTCTCAAGTTATAACCACAGTTGGACCAGACAGACCAATTCCAACCTGGATTGTGGATTTATGCCTCATGCAGAAAGCAGAGCCATCACAGAGGGTCCTCCAGTGTGCTCGAGGTAGTCTTCTTCCCACAAGTGAGAGATGGAAAGAAGGCCTAAAGACGGTTGTTGGTGCATGTGTGAAATGACTGATCTTATGAGTGGACACTCTTTTCTTGAGAGAGCCCAGTGAGGGAGACAGCTGGGTGAGGGGGGATTAGTGGTTAGGGGCCCCATTATACTGAGAATGAATGCTGAAACACTGCAGGTACCACCACTGCCCACAGATTGATTGTAAACAGCTGGTTGCATGTTTGGGATGGAGGAATCCCCCAGGTACAGAAATTGGGAGCTTAAGGTTAGGGGACAATTAAATCACTGGGGGATTAGGGATGAGTTGTTGCATCCAAATGGTGATGGGCAGGGAGTGTTTTCAACAGGAGCCAGAGAAAGGGCCACACATGGGGAAGATGTTCCTGATGCTTAATACTGGTGGCATGTTTTGGCCTTCTGTACTAATGGCCAGGTCCTGGCCAGCAGACCAACAGGGCCCAGAGTTTTCAATTGTTGCTGCTTAATGCCAGGTCAGTCAAGAACAGCACTCCTCTTATTAGCGATCTCCTAAATGAGGAGCAGGCCAACCTGGCATGTATTATCCAGACCTAGCTGATTACTCATTAATCAGATTTGTACAGCCACAAGTCTCTGTGTATTCCTGTACATCTACAGCAAAGGAAAAATTAATGTAATAATTGGGCTCACAATGGCATTTATCTAGAGAAATCAAGAAATGTGTTCCAATTGTGCCAACTATTTTTAATATTTTTCCATTTAATTTAAAAATGGCAAAAAGAAAAAAATACAGAAAATTTTGACTTGTCCCAATATATAACCACAAACCAGACATAATAGTGAAATTTTTCCATCCAAAAGTAGAGAAAATGCTGAGTCATTTACAAATTAGCCTATGTAGTTATAAATGGATGAAGCCATTAGAAAAAAAAACCTCACCTATATATTCTTCTCATTTTGAGTAAAAACATTTAGATTACATGAAATAACTCAAATGTGCACACATTACATTAAATATCTTTATACACACACACAAATATGTCCGCTCTCCCTCCCCCCTCCCTGTCTCTCTCTCTGTATATATGAATAAATATGATATTTGGGAAAGGGAAGAGTTTGTTCAGCCTCACCATCTAGCCTACAGCCCTGGATGAAGGATTCCTTGGAGATCTGACTCTTAGTTTTTTTCCAAAATCAGCCAAGGTCAACTAAGTGCTGTCACCTTAAAGAATATACACATACATGCATACATACTGTACATATGTGTGTATATTTGTTTATACATATATACACACATACACACACACCATTTTACTTAGAAATACATACTGTTATTCCTACAGATCCTTGTATCTCAGTTTGCTTTCTAAGAAAGAAAATTTATAAAGAAATATAATTTTCATTCAAGAAAATTATAACAAGTTAATCCTAACAAGTTTAACAGGACCAATCCCAACTGAGCTTATATGCAATTATGGTGGGGGGGTTTTCAAAAATAATCCTTACTTTCCAAACTTATACTTCAAATTCCTTTCCATTTGCTTTGTAAAAAGTTAATCAGTTCTCTCCCAAGTGGCATCAATATTTTCTGATTTATATTACCTTTTCCCACCAATAGTATTTACGGATTTATTGTTTATCATTTATCTGATTGATCTAAGAAGATTACAAAGAGAAAAAACTAGGATAAGAATGTACATTTATAATAGCATAATAAATAATCTCCCTTTTATTCAAAATGTATGAATAAATACATCACATCAATGTTGCATTAAAACCACTTTCTTTCTCTTTTGCACCCATAATCAGGCCAACCAAGTGGGACATATTTTAAGCATTTTATATCTTAATATCACCAGGGAAGAAGATCTACAGTGCCTTGGCTAAAAGATTCCAAATTTCAACAGAACAAGTTTTATAGAACTTTCCCTCCAGCAAAACAGTAAACAAAATCCTCCACGCAGATGAAGTGTGGGAAATAGATCTACCTACTGAGTTCACATTTACTCATAATGTTAGCATGAAATGTAGGAGGAGACCAGACATTCACATTTTCCACCAAAAATGTCAGTTGCTTCAGCTTGCACCAAAACCTTTATTTTGGACTGCTGAATTGAACAATGGTGTTATCCATTTTCATAATATACTGTATCTGCATGCATTTGCTACATAATTTGGAGCCAAAGAGTGTTACATTTTTCTGGAATTCTCATAGGTATCTTTCAAGATTTAAAAAAATATAGTCATAATTACACTAGTTTTCAGGCTAGATAGTCTGGCACATCTGCTCCTTTTATGAGTTTCAAGACTGAGACCACCAGAGAAAGCATTATTGTAATCCGTTAAAAATACCTAGAATGCTCAGAGAGGGACTGGAGCTTTATATGACAAAGATCTATTAAGTGCTTTCAGTTATTATATTCTGCTAATGCTACTAAATAGTTTTTGTAATATTTTAACTCTCTAGTCCTACTTGTGTACCTCAAGGTCCTGGATTATGCTTTTTTGTACATTACCTTGAAAACATCTGGCCCATTTTTCAAAGGGTCTTGTAAGATTAAAAACATAAAATTCTGGAACCAAAAAGCAATGAAGCTTTCATTTACTCAGAATTGCAAAATTGGCTTCACACATACTGGGATCATATTTACTATGACTTGTTTGATTTTGACTGAACAAGCTGATTTGTAAGCTATGTTTTTAAAAATAATTTTATTAAAAAGTTAACAATAGTAAAAGAAAATGCAAAATAAGATTAAGAGAAAAAAGAAAAATGAAGGGAAGAAAAATAGGAAAAAATAGAAAGTGCAGAAAAGGAAAAGAAAGAAAAAATATTTAAGGAAATGACTATTCATATGTACAGCATTATAGATTAAATATCATTCTTCCCTCTTTAAAATTATATTACATAGATCACTTCCTCCCATATTCAGCCCTTTTCAATTGGTAAATCCAAAAATCATTAACTCAGTTGTACTTATTTTCAGCGAAGTCTATTACAGGTTTACAATATCTTGTTGTCTTATCCTTGTTTGATCAGGGATAAGACAACATGACATAACAAAAATTCTGCATTATTAATACTTGACTTGATATTAAGATGTTGTCACAGAATCTAGTATTGCCATTTATATCTTCTTTTTCCCTTTAATAATAGCCCTTTCCTTACTGTTTTCACCAAATTGTCCTATAAGTATCCATGGTCTCAAACAAGATTCTCTCTCTTGTAAATCCAGTCATAATTTATTATCCACATCATTTTTCATCCCTTAATATTAGCATTTTCTCTCTGTTTATTATTTCTATTTTATTTTCCAAAATTCCACCTTGACTTTCATTTGTTTCACTTCTCCACTCAATTGTTCTGCAGATTCTTCAATGTTATCAGTTTACAAACTCATTTGTAAGCTATGGTTAATGGAAGGATTCCCTAAGCTTGAGATGGCTGCACTTCAGCAGCCAAATCCTTGTGATTTTTCATTGCAGGCAAATAGATTAATTAACTGTGGGGTCCTTGGACTTCTCTGAGTTGATTGTTTTCTTGTAGGAATTTTCCAATTAGGTAATATTTTCAGTGTACTAGATGGGTAATGAGATGTCTCCAAGAAAACAATTAAGCTCAGAAAGCATCAAGCACCTCACAGTTCAACCTAAGCTACAAATCTTTTCTTCTATTTTGAATGCATTAAAGTCTACCATGTCTTTTTAAAAATTCAAATGTCCATATAACTTCTAAACCAAAACTGCAGACTCCCAGTTCATCATGCAACATCTGATATGCCTCCTGCAGCCACACTCCAGGTTGCAATGAAGTGCATTTCCCAGGCAAAGAAAAGTTATGGCTTAGCATTGTGAATCTTGCCAGCTGTGGCTTATTTAACACACCAAAGGTAAGTAAACTTTGTCTTAGCCATTTCCCACTATTTATCTAGAATGTAGCAAGGGCTACATTTGGTTGCCACTGATGTGAGTGAAACAAGGTACATTTGCTGAAATAAGCCCTATTTCATTCTAAGTCATAAACCACCTTTTAAAATAAGAAAAAATATAGCTTTTGGATAAATAATTGGCTATTTAGAGAAGGATGGAAACTACAAAGATTTCATTTGAACATCTTTTATCTCATAATACATACGGAACATATTACTGGAAAAACAACAAATGGAGCTACTACTCCATAAATTCAAAGCTACTAAAATATTTTGCCAAAGAAAATTAAGATATGTGAAAGGAACCAAATGGATGTTGAATCAATCTACTTGCTCAGCAATAAATGTATCTACTACATTTCTTCACGCCCACCAGAAAAGTTGGGGAAATAATGAAGTCCTCTATGCTCATTGCATGGAGCATGATAGCTGAGCTGTGCTTGTTGGCCAGAAAGTAGGCAATTCAAGACCCAAGTACTGCCACATAACAGGGTAAGTTCCTGTTACTTGTTCCAGCTCCTGCCAACCTAGCAGTACAAAAGCATGTAGAAATGCAAGTAGATAAATGGGTACTGCCAATTTGGTGGGAAAGTAACAGCGTTCTGTGCACCTTGGTGTATTGTCATGCTAGTCACATCACCAGAGAAGCATATTTATACAACACTGGTTCTTTGGCTATGAAACAGAGATAACCACTGCTCCCTAGAGTGAGACACAACTGGCAGAGAAAACTTTTACCTTTTACATGTACAGTGGTAACTCACAAGATGAGAAACTTGCAGGACAAGCAAAAAAATTTAATCAAAATTATTCCGCTAGATGAGCCACAACTCAGAGACAAGAAAACTTCATGCCATAACTTGCACATCATCAGTAAGCGCACTCTGTATTTCCAGTTCAGGCAACTCCATGCGAGAGTTCTGACGATGCAGCAAGCATGCACGCATGTTCTGCCGACTCTTACCTCGTGCTTTACTCCATCGTTGTAGACAGCAACCCCGCGCGAGTTCTGTCAACGCAGCAAGCGCGCCCGCGCATTCTGCTGTCTTTCCTCTCACATAGTTTACTCCATTCCCATACAGGCAGCAGTGTGCATGTGTTCTGCAGACTCTCCTCTCGTGCAGTTTACTCCATTCCCATAGGGGCAGCAGCGTGAGTGCATGCATTCTGCCTACACTGCCGCATGGTGGCAGGTCGACGTTCCTGATCACAATGAGCACCGCGCAATGAGCTCACATGGAAAATCTCACAACAGAGCTCTGCTCTTTCACTGCATAAAAAGCACAAATTAAGTGAAAGGCATTCAGAACTCTAAAGACTCCTGATTCAATCTCCAGGAAGTCCTCTCCTCCTCCTCTCCTTCGTACTGGGATATTCTTAAAGCCACGCACACACCAAATAAAGCAGAAATCACCCCCCATAGTACGGAAAAAAGAGAGGAAAAAGGCCCTTTTAAAGTGACGGCAGCATGCAGCAGCAGAGGCCAGAAGCTGCCTCGAAGCAGATCCGTAAGTGCTGGTTAGTTTGCTCTATTTCTACTTTATATCATATGTTAATCGTGGTTACTTGTTTCAGATGTTCAGACGTTAGGGACAATCATTTCTACATCAAATTCCATTGAAAATGATTTTTTTGGTGAATGTTTTTGGGGGTGTGGAATGGATCATCCGACTTTCCATTGTTTCCTATGGGAAATCTCATTTCTCTTTCCGAGCATTTCGCGCTAAGAACGTTCTTCCGGAACGGATTAGTCTCGTCTTATGAGGCACCACTGTACTATGCTTATTGGAGTTTATTCTGAAATAATGGTGTTTAAGATGATAATGAAGTGTTATTTTTTGATAAACAATAGTGAAATGTTTGCTCCAGGAAAACAAGAGAATTGAATACCAGTCTCAAAACTGGCCACTGTCACCCACACAAGCAGATATAGGTAACTACCAATGACTTTATTTGTAATTTCTGTAGCATGCTACGCAGATCAAAAATGAATTGTTGAAGTTGGAAGGGACCCATTTGGTTACTGGTAAAGAACATAAAATATTCATTCACAGATCTTTAAATCTAGTCACTTTGATTCCAGTACTGAAAGTAGAGTGGAACTTAAGTGGATTCTAATGGGTTACACTTTAAATCAGATAATTATAAAAAAGTCTTGACTTTCTGACTTTCATATAATAATGAGATTTAAAGTATAATTCAGTAACCATGCAGATCATTAAGAGAAGTCCTTGCATGGCTGGAATCCTAGCAAGCCGGTGAGTGAATGTTGGGGATGGGCAGTAGTGAGTAAAGCAAGCAAGGGCTTCTACAAAGCACAGGAAGATGAGGTGCATTGCCAGCTTTCACAAGCAGAGTCAATGAGGAACCTACAGGGAAGGTTGCAAATGGCAATCACATGACTATGACACACTGTGATATCGTAACTGTGAACCAGGCACCCAAGCACCCAGACTGCCATCACACGACCGTGGGAATGCGGGCACAGATGGAACTCCAAGGACAATCATAAGTCTTCCACCATCATAATTTTGAATGGTTGCTGAATGTCATAATCTGAATGGTCATAATTCATAAACCTGAACTATATAAATCTTTTATTTCTGTCACAAGAAGCAGTTTTGGTGTTTTTTTTATCATCGAAGAATCATTTTAGTAAGATGTTGAATGTTTGGCTATCTAACTTATCCAGGGCCCAAATACTGACAACTGAAAATTCTACCCTTTATGTTGTTAAATTAATGCTGTACAAAATTATAAACAGATATAATTCCCATAGAACCAAAAACCAGTTATACAAGAAACTGAGCTGGGCTGTGAATCAACAAGGATGGAATTTACATGCTTTTATGTTGTGAAGGACAATACACCAAACTCACTGGCAGATGCTGTAGAAACCTGTATATCTTGGCCTAAGCTAAAATTCTACCTTTCTAAACAAAGGCAACTCAAGGTGGTGTAATAAAAGATTTTACTAAGCATCTGTTTGAAAATAAAGGGAGTTTTAATTTGCTTTTATTCCTGTTAACGCTTACCAAAAGGCAACACTTTCAAAGCAGAATCTAAAAAAACAGTACTTATTATAATTCAACCAATAATAAGCTCTTGAGTAATACAACAGAAGCAGTTCAGTTTGAGCTCATCCAGATAAAAATAATTTATGTGATATATAAAATAGTAGTTAAAGTGATGATATACTGGAAAAACACTGCAAATAGATTCATTGAGTGAAGAAAAGAGAGGTGAGGATTGAAGCATTGAAATAGGGAATTTTAGTCACTCCCATGCTGTTTTCTCACCTTCTCCAAGAAGATAAAATTTGTCTCTGAAGTTGCTCTTTGTAGACCTAGAAAACCCAGCATGGCAACTATTAAATTCAAAGGATAAAAAAGAAGGCATGCCAAATTCAGATTTCAAAATAAAATGCCATGCTAATTGCAGCTTGACTATTGGTATTGATATCTAGCCATTTGAAGCCTCCAGAACAGTAGTTGGATTCTTCAGCTAACATTTTTACAGCTTCCCCTAGCATATAAAGTGCCAGTTTGGTAAAGTGGAGAAGGCATCAAGCTAAGAATTGGAAGACCATGAGTTCTAGTCCTACCTTAGGTACAAAGCCAGCTGGATGACCTTGGACCAATCATTTTCTCTATCAATTCTAAGAAGGAGGCAAGGGAAAACCACTTTCAAAATCTTTCCAAGAAAGCTGCAGGGACTTGTCTAGGCAATCACCAGGTGTCAATACTAACTCAAACATATACACACTAGTATACAAGTGAGTGTGCAATATTCTAAAGTGACACCAGGCATTTGTTCTTGATGTTCGTAGATTTGTAGTCAAATGCAACATATGGAGTTTGTAACTATTTTTGAAGCACGTTTATCATCCCCAGTGCTTGATCATATATACACTTCCAAAATATCTACAATCTTAAAAGGCATTTACTTCCAACCCTCAGTGATGAAGTTGCTTGGATATAAGCTCTATTTAGCATTGTAGCCTGACAGTCTTTCAATGTCTTGAGACCTTCTCACACATGAAGCCTTAGACTTACAATCCATCCTGCATTAAAAGGAAGAGAGATTTTTTTAACTGGTATGAGTCTGGACCCACAATTAGAAATACAGAGGAGAAAATAAGAGAGATGAAAAACTATTCAATCTGTCAGTGATTACAAAACAAATATATATATAAATAAATATATATATATTTGTATAAAATTAGGGATGGTTAAATATTTAACTATCCCTAATTTTGTAAACTCTTCTTGTTTATAGAACATACTGTCCCCTTCCATGTAATTCACTTTTCATTTTCCTTTTCCTGAAAGATCCTTTCCAACCATAACAAAAGATGTCATTTGGTTTAATTTTTGGAGCACTGCTTCCTACAAGAGCATTATTACTCCTCTGACAGCCTACCTTCATGGAATTATATTGTAAGAAAAAAATAGGACAGATAATTCAGTACATTTCTGTCAAAAACTGATCCTGAAACTGAGATGTATATTGCATTAGTGCTGAGTTCTATATAGTCTTACATGTAGGTAAGTTTCCTAAATAAGTTGATATGGACTACAAGTTTTCTTCCCAAGTAAATGTGTAAATCTTAAACTGCAGACATTCATGAAGATTTCTAATTGGAACTAAATCCCTATACAAAGGATATTACAGATAGTCTTCAACTTATGATTGTAAATGGACCCTGCCCATTAAGGTCATAAGTTATGATGGTCATAAAGTAGGTTGGTCATTTTATGACCTTTTTTGTGATAGTTGTTAATTGGACATTGGAGTTGTAGAGTGAACATGGTCATTAAGTGGATATTTGGTTAACTATGGGCTGTTTTGTTTCTGAAAACCAGAAGTAAATGCCAAGTCTTAGTAAAACATCATAAAATGCAGTTATGTGATTATAGAATGTTGCAGGTTGTAAGTACCATCCAGGTAGGTCTATCATAACTTTAAACAGTTACTAAGCAACCAGTAATTAGTCAAGGATTACCTGTAGATTGAAATTGGTTGTAATAAATACAATATAGTAGCTTTGCAGCAAATAGTTTATCTGCAATACCTGTCAGTCACTTTTGGACCAAAGTTTTGAGGTTTAACATCTGAAAACTTAAGATCATATTTATTATTTGATATTTTTAAATATCCAAATGTATATTTATGTACTTATAAATGTACAAACACATATAAGACCATGCATTTATAAATAAGCATGCATAAGATTGAAATAATTATTTTTAAACATCAGCATTCAACACTTTTTATAGATCAGCCTGAAGGAAAGGTCATAGACCAATGGAAAACCAATTCTCTGATTGTAGGAGATCCTAAATTAAACTCTTAGCATATCCAGACAAAATTGGAAAAGCTGTTTGAAATACTGGGATATTATAGCCATAATGTAGAATATTAGGCTCAGTGAATCTCACAGCTGACTCAGTGTTCATATTCACATATTCTGCTATGTGATTCTTTTAGTAATTATGCCAAAGTTTGGTCTAGTGGTTAAGGCATCAGGCTAGAAAATGGGAGATCGTGAGTGGCCTAAGCCATGTAAATCAGTAGGGGGACTCAGAGCCAATCACTCTCTCTCAGCCCATCTCATCTCAAAGGATTACTACTGTGGGGAAAACAGGAAGAGGAAGGATTATTAGGTATGTTCATCACTTTGAGTTATTTGTAAGTATTAAAGACTGGATATAAATAAAATTAATTAAATCCACACACTAGACTTTTACTCATTATTTAAAATGCAAACTTATTACTGTATAATTCTTTGACACATTTCAAAATTAATCCAAATATTGTGAATAAACTTCCTCAAAAAGTTATAAACAAAACACCAGGAATGATTCAAAAGTTTACTGTTCAAATATATTTTACCAACTAAAAAAGCTGTTTTTGAATGGTTAAATGCACCCTGAACCATTTCCTAATTCTCCTGCTTGGAATAATTTATTTCTTTCATATTATTTCATGGAAGTTTTAGTAGAAGAGATGAGGGGCGAGAGGCTAATAAAAGTAACATTTGCTAAAGATGGCAGCACTACTTATGCAGCATTTTAAAGCCAAATTAAGCATTTGAGAAAGTGTTTTAAAACGCAATAATTTGATCCTTCTAGGGTTAAAAGACTGATGGAAGTATGATGTACAGATTTCCTACATAAGAAAAATATTAATACTCAGAGATATACCAAAATAAATTCTCTCCAAAACAGACCAGTTTGAATATATAAAAGTGGCATTCATAACTTTCTGGCAGGCCTGGGCTGTATCTGAAGATTAATTATTTGAGGATATCCATGTATTCATCTGACATATGAAGAAATCCAAAAATAAAGGCTTAAATTTAAGATATTCCTTTCTGATCCAAAATAATCAAGTCAACAGGAACCCTCAATGACTTTTCTCTACTTTAATTTTCGGTATGGGGTTGCCACAGTAATGTGTGTAAGTACTATATCTTTTGTGCTAATATCACTAGAGTAGTGTTTCTCAAACTTGGCAAGCTTAAGAAACATGGACTTCAATTTCCACAACTCTCCAGAAGCATGGGTAAGTTAACACCTCTTAAAGTTGCCAAGCATGAAAGACTTGAACTGGAGGCATAAATGACCAGGCTCAAATTGTCATAGTTTAGACAAATTATGTGAAGATCTAACTCTGTGGAAAAGTCTGTAAAGCAGGAAAGATGAAAGGAGAAGGAAAAGAAGAGTACAACAGTAGCAAGGTGGATGGACTCAACTACAGTGGTGATAAGTGTACCACCAGAAGACCTAAAGAACCAGGCTAGTTACATGCAAAATGTATACAACTCCTCCAGATTCAATGACTAGACTGCACCAACTCTAATTGTGGTTTGTTGGATAAATGCCGAGCAACCGGTATGAATTCAGACACTGCAGTTTATAATCCATGCTTGGGTATTGTAGAAATTCAGTCAACTTTGGGTTACATAAGAAACTATGGTTAAAGTATGATTTAATGAGAATCATAGATTAGGTCAGTGAACATCATCCGTCATTTAACTTCATGTTTTCTAATCTGGTCTTCTCCAGATGTAGCAAGACTACAACTCCCAGAGTTCATGCTGGCAGAAAATTCTGGAATTGTAATTTTATTTGTTTAATTAATATGCCGCCGAACTCAAACAACTCTTGATGGCTTACAATAAAATAATAATAAACAACTTAACCCTTTAAAAACCTTTTTAAAAAACCCAACTGGACTGACACAGAGGAGCCAAAATTCCTTGTTGCATTTCTGATAGCACCAGGCTGGGAAGGGCTGAACTTACCTATTTCAGAATAGGAAATCATTTGTACATCTCTCATTGACTGAAAAGGCACTCTGCTTGTCATGATTCTGTTCAGTCAACAGCAGAGTTACTTCTCTGCTTCGCAAGCAACATGTCATTTCCACCAGCAGCTCTCCCAGGCCTACCTTTTGCTAAAGAATTCTCTTCATTTGTTGTTGTTCAGTCGCGCAGTCGTGTCCGACTCTTCGTGACCCCATGGACTACATTATGCCAGGCCCCCATCTTGCACTGCCTCCCAGAGTCTTCCCAAGCTCACACCCATCACACTGACTATGCCATCCATCCATCTCATCCTCTG
>JANHZU010010822.1:87110-102372 GCA_032468055.1 Acrochordus granulatus | reverse complement strand
TGGTTTGAACATTCTTTGACATTGTCAAAGAGAATGATCTCAGTCTGAATCCAAGGCAAACCATTCAACATCACAATAATTCAAGTTTATGAGTTGTTGTGCTGGAGAAGACTCTTGAGAGTCCCTTGGACTGCAAGGAGATCAAACCAGTCAGTTCTGATTGTTCGTTTTAAGGATACTGAAGATGAGGCTCAAATACTTTGGCCACCTAATGCAAAGAGAAGACTCATGGGCAAAGACTGTGATGCTGGGAAAGGCAAAGGAGAAGGGAATGGCAGAGGATGAGATGGTTAGATAGCAATGTCAACGTGATGGACATGGATTTGGGCACAGTATAGCACAGGAAGGCCTGGCATGCTGCAGTCCATGGGGTTGTAAAGAGTCGGTCATGACTGAGCAACTGAACAATGCTGCAAGGGAAGAGCTGCAAAAGAGGACATTTTCTAGCCAGAACATCTCTTCTGGTCCCATTTTTTTCATGGCATTACTATGATATAATCATGTTCCTGGGGCATGGTGGTCAAGTAGTTAAGGGTTTGTCAGCTGGAAGGTTGGCAGCTTGGCAGTTCTAGACCCAAGCACCACACCATAGCAGGGTGAGCTCCCATTTTGTTCCAGCTTTTGCCAAGTTAGCAGTTCAGAAGCATGTAAAAATGCAAGTAGATAAATAGGTACCACCTTTGGTAGAAAAGGTAACAGTATTTCATGTGCTTCATAGTCATGTTGGCTATATAACTATGGAAGCATCTTTGAACAAACACTGTCTCCCTTAATTGTGAAGCTGAGATGAGCACTGTCCCCTAGAGTGGGCCATGACTGACAGGGGAAACTTTTACCTTTTTTTTTTAATCATACTGCTATGAAATTACATTATAGTGTGTCATAGTATATCATACTATGATGCCACAAGATTAGTTATATCCCTCCTTTATTATTTTTTACAACTCAACAACTCAAGGCAGGGAACATATTTAACACTTCTTCCTCCTATTTTCCCCACAACAGCAACCCTGTGAGGTGAGCTGGGCTGAGAAAGTGACTGGCCCAAGGTCACCCAATTGGCTTTCATGGCTAAGGTGGGACTAGCATTCATGACCTCTCAGATGTAATCACTTATTATGATGTAATCATACATAGTAATGCATGGTATGCCTTCAGATGCAGAATGGGAGGACTGAAAAACAGGCTAGCTCTAGCCAGAACATCTTCTGCTCCCATATTTTCATAGCATTGAAGATGCAGAAGCTGCTGGGAAGACACTCAACCCCTTCTCCCTGTTCTCTCCCACCTCTTGTGACATTGATTAACTGGGTAACCAAAAAAAGTTGGGAATATAGTCAATTAACTGGTTACAAAAAGACAGACATGCAATGGGCCAAAATGGCAGATCATGTGACCCAAAATTGATGAACTTATGATTTATCCAGTTAGTGACAAACTTGACTTACATGCTGTATGTCTAAAAAAAGATGTATTCAGACAACCACAAAGACTAATTTAGAATCAGTGCATTGCTTTCTTGTTTTGACTTCTTCCTGTATTCTTAAAAAAGTTAGTGAAGCGAAGAATAGCTTGATATTATTGTAAGGTTTGAATACATTTAAACATTATTTAGTTTCTTACAGATAGATCTCAACTTATAATCATTTGTTTACAAACCATTTGAAGTTACAACAGCACTGAAAAAAATTACTTATGACCAGTCCTCATTATGATCCTCGTAGAATCCCCGTGGTCACATGATCATGATCTGGGTGCTTGGGAACTGGCTCACATTTACAATTGTTGCAGTATTCTGGGATCATACGATCGCCATTTGCAACCTTCTGAGCTGGTTTCCAACACGCAAAGCTAATGACAAAGCTAGCAGGAAAGATTGCAAATTCCACTATGTGATTTTTTTCAGTTAATGACCATGGCAAAAAAGATCATAAACTCTGGTGCAATGACATGACAGCTCACTTAATGGCCACTCCATTTAACAATTAATTTTCCAATCCAAATTCTGGTCATAAGTTGAGGACTATCTGTCGTTAGTTTTAAGTAGTGCATAAGAGTGAAATGTACTTTTCTGAGAATAAAGTAAGAATCTCTGAGAGGACAGTTGGTTGAACAGTAATAACTGGGCTATACCGCTTAGTGAATTCCAGGTATGAATGCACTTACCTTGGTCCCAGTTCAGCACCTTAACCATTACACCTTATGGATTCCATCAATGGCTCAGATAGTAGGTTGGCACACAAACTTTTATCCCAAAAAAGCCACAGCAATACAAATCTAATCTCTCTTCAGGCTGCTGGATCTGACAGCATATTATATTAGAAATAAATATAAATCACAGTAAAAACAAGAAATGGAATTCTATCGGAAAAAGTAAAAAAAATAATGCTTTTTTATAAAAAGTTAACAGCTAATACCCATCTTTTGTAATTATGCAAGATTTCTTGGATGCTGTCAAGATATAAAAGTGCACTCCTTACTCACAGATCTATCAGTAAGACTTCATCTTATGTGCAGAGATACAGAAATCCAACTGGATTTTGAAACCTCCAAGATAAACAGATTTGTGTATTCTAGCAAATAGAACAATGGAGTAGGACTGAAGATCCCAGGTGTAAGTCACATTCAACTATAAAGTCACTGAGGGACTTTGGGTTAGTCTGTACCTCTCAGCTCAATTTTTTTTCCTGTAAGAATAATTTAAGGGGAGTTTGCAAGTTTCAGCTTCTAGAAGACATTCATGCAATAATTACCATTTACTTCTCAATGATCATATCCTTCTGGTCTAGCTCTGGGAGTTGCAAATGGACAGAAGAATGTTGTGCTGGTTATCCTCCTTCTAGGCTCAGTTCCAATCAATGTTGATGGTGGAGGGAGGAGAGATCCAACTGGCAACCCTTCCTTTGTGGGGTGCCTCAAGGCTTGGTACTCTCTCCTGTCCTGTTTAACATTTTCATGAAGCTGCTGAGTGGGGTATTCTAACAGTTTGGGGTGAGGTATCACCAGTATGCTGTTGATACCCAGCTTTCTATCTCCATCCTTGAGTGATGATTTTCCCAGCTGCGAAGGCTTGGATGAAGCAAACAGGCTTCAGCTCAACTCAAGCAAGATTGAGTGGCCCTGGATTTTTGGACCTCCTGGTTCCAGGACTTTCCATCTTGGTTCTAGATGAGGCCGCACTACCTAGTGAGCATTCTGATGGTCCTACTGAATTCATAGCTCCTGCTCAAAAAGCAGGTGGCAGCTATTGCAGCAATTCCTTGTGACCTCTAGATTAGATTACTGCAATGAACTTCACTTGGGTTGCCCTTGAAGAGTACTTGGAAGCTTCAACTGGTGCTAAATGCAGTGATGCAGGCAGTTACTGATGCTAGTTACATATGACACCACTGCTCTGTGAACTGCATTGACTTTGATGTGCTCCTATGTTCTATTCAAGGTGCTGGCTGTCGCTTTTAAGCCATTACATTTTAGGATGAATTACTTACATGACCTTCTCTCTCCAAATGTTTCTACCTGTCCTTTCCAAGCTGGCAGGAATTGGCATGCTTCCAAGTACCATCTAGGTACCAGCTAGGGAGTATCAACCTTGGGTCTGAAAGAGAGAGCCATTTCTGCCATGGCACTCGCCATTTGAAAAATCATTATTCTTTGGATTATATTAGCCCCATTCCTGTGGGCCTTTTTTAAGGCCTTGGATTCCTGGTTTTGTGCTCAATTTTGGGGCCCCGGGCACGGGTTAGAGAGCGTCTGCTAGTTGTATAGATGATGGGTTAGATTATGCCCAGTTGCTATATGTTTTCATTTTTTTTGTATTATCTACAATATATAAAATAGGCAATTATATAAATCAAGTAAATAAATAAACAATGCACCAAACTTTATTTTTCCTTCACAAATGCAGTGAACAATTCTAATTTATTCTTTCTTCACAAATGGGAAAAGTATTGTAAAGAACAGAGGGTATTCAGTGACCCAATTTCTAAACAGAGATGTTGTCTAAAGGAGCTGAGAAAAGGAAGAGGAGGAGGCTAGGTTTTCAAATCGGCAAGGACTCTTCAAATTCTAATGGGCCAGGACATTACTCAACTTTATTTTAGTGTAGCAAAACAAGCATGTATCTAATGATACTTCGTTAAACATTCAAGTACTTAAAATGTTAGTGTAAACTTATTAAACTCAACCATATCACACTGTGAGTTTAAATAACTGGGTCCATAGTAACTTTTTTTCACAAAGTGAGTAGTCAAGAATACAATCATACAAATGGAAACATAAAGTAGCCTTTAATTCTTCTCTTCCTCTGTTGGCTCCTGTATATGCTACACAGAAAGGAGGAGCATGATGCTTTTAAAGCTCTTATTCTCGCCTTCTAAGGCAAATCCTACCACTGTGAGATACTGGAACATCCACATGATCCATTCTTTCATGGATAAAATCAGCATAAGAGTACTTTGCCAATTAGAATTTTCTTTTCCAAGATGACTTCTAAACAGAGTAACTTGGAAATGCAATTATTTGTTTTGAGAGAGCAAGGGAATGCCTGCCTTTATGAGATAAATCCTGATCAAACAGTAAAATGCATAGGAATGAGCTACAAGGATGCTTCACACTAAAAAGAGCTGTTCAATTTATAAATTAAAACAACTTGCGCAACATATTCCATTTTTATTTATTTGATAAGCAGCAGTATTGTATTTGTATTTTTTATATTTCAGTGTAGATACAGTTATATTATCTGCCATATAACAATATTTAGTCTGTTTTAAGTTTGTCTTTTAAGATACATAAAAAAAAACATCAACTGCAAACAAGGGAGGATGGAGAGGTGGAAGGGGAAGAATGGCATCCAACCAAAATTTCCACATTTCAGCAAGACTTCACTCATTCTCTTTTAATAAAGTTTTAAGAAATGTCACAATGACATGAGCTTGGGATATTTATAGGCTTTTTTCTTCACTGATGCTCATGACGTGGCACTGGTGATGTTGTAAACAGCAGAAAAAACAGGGCCTGCCAAGTGACCAGTTATGGAGGCACCACAGACCTGCTTTTTTTCCCCACAGAACACACCAAGCAGAGACAGAAATGATCTCCTTACAGCCATATCTGCAGATTATTAAACTCATGCTACATAGCTGTATTCATCTGCTGAGGCCTGGCTCCGTTCAATGTACTGTTTGTCTATCAGAACTTCAATACACTTCTTAATCATGCTGATACTTGGGTTAAACCTAGCTCTTGATTGGCTAATTACCTGTGCAAAGGAGAGAAGAAAAACAAAACTTGATGTAAGTGCTGCCTACTTAAAGCAGTTGGAAAAAAATTCTTCAAAACGAGGCCAACTGCATTTTAAAACACAGATTCATTTTCTCAAAATTGCAAGCCAGTTTGTGTATTTTTGGAGCAAATGAAGAGTTTGGAGCAAAGTTCATTGCAGAGACAGCAATGTCAACTTCTGGAAGAGCACTTTTGTGAGAATGAAAAATGCTACCACTCGATTCATGCTTGGATGCTAATGTGCCATGTGTCTCTACGAACAGGCTCAAAATTGCACATAAACAGAATCCCTAAGGCAAGACCATTTACATTAAATGATTATCAAAAATCTTTCTGATGCAAGACAACATACGTTAAATTAGTCAGTTGGTAGTGGTTAAAGAATACCAAGCATGACACTACATATCATAAATGTATACTGTATCTGCAACCCACTACAGGTAGTCCTCACTTAATGACTGGTCTGTGGACTCCATAATTCAACCCTGAGCTATAAATATTCTCTTCTACCAGTAATGACTGGTCATTTATTAACTGTTTGAAGTTACAATGGATTCTCCAAAAGCAACTGGACAACCTGGTTCTGGAACAACTTGGTTACAACCTGGTTCTGGAATTCCAATGGCTGCACACCTACCCATGGTCACATGACTTCATTTTGGGCTCTTGGAAACTGACTGACTTTTATGGCTGGTTACAGTGTTCTGTGGTCATGAGATTGTGATTTATGACAGTTTTTGCTGGTTTCTAGCATTTGCAGCATTTCTGGCAAAAATGTTCATAAGAATACATTGCTTAACAACTGCAATGTTTGCTTAACAACCACTGGAAAAAAAGTCATAAAATCGGGTCCACTTATGTGGGTGCTTCAACTTACAACTGTCTTGACTTATGACAGAAATCCCAGGCTCCATTACAGTTGTAAGTCAAGGACTACCTGTATTCTAGTGTTCAAACATGTAACCTGGCACACCTTATTTCAGTTAGTATAGGACCTTATGACAACTGGCACAGCTAACTATTCCATTTAACAAGTTTTCTCTTGTTTCTCCTAGATTTTTACTTACCAAGTACACATAATCTTACCTCCTGAATAAGAGCATTGTGTCGCAACAACTTTCGTGCTTTCATGATGCGGACAATTGCAGCTTGAAGATACATTTTCCTATCTTCATCTACAGCACTTCTTGTTTGCTCCATTTCCTGCAGCACAAGACAATATAAATCAGTAGGTTAGTAGCTATGATCACATGCAGAACCAGGCCTATTTAAATGGCATATTATTTCATGATCCAGACAAAAGCAATTATTTTCTTAATAAACTATATGGAAAAAGCTAATCCTCTGGCAGGCTTGAGAATTCTTTGCTTTAGCTACTTTGTAGAATTTAAACCTGCGTTTTTCAAACCTGGTAACTTTAAAAATAAAGTGTGGACTTTAATTCCCAGAATTCTGTTGCCAGCATGGGGAAGTCCACACATCTTAAAAGTTGCCAAGTTTGAAAAACACTGTTTTAAACAAAGGGGCTGATCGTAAAAAATAGCTTTGAATAGACAATACTTGCTTTGATCGTGCAAGATAACTCTTCTATAGTAATTTATTTAACTGGGACCACACTCCAGTTATATTGTGATTTGACCTTCTATGTTATCAAACCCAGGCAACATAATGCAGTCCTTGAATAAATCTCTTATTATTATCAAGAGCATCACACAAACTATGCTTATATTCTTATACAAATGCTGTATGTATTAGATGAATATTCCTAAATTCTGTGAAATAAATCTAACATAATGTATAGAAGCAGAGCATTAAGAATTCTTCCTTTCTCTCTGTGGTAAACAAAATCAGCACTGAGAACTTCTTTGATTTTTGTCATTGAAGTTCTGTATAAATATCAGGTTGAAAGAATGTATGCAACTGGATAGCAGACTGCTGGACACAACTACGAGAGAGAATTATTATTTTCTGTTTTACCTTCTGGATTTTCTGGGATTATTAGGGCAGGATGGAAAAGAGGATGCTGAACAACATGAATCACTAGCCAGCTTCAGTTCAGTTCATCATCTTTTAATAAAACTCACTTACAGAGGAACAAGTCCAGTCACAATAAAAACTGAATATTATGGAACTACCATTGAAGATGAAAAAGAATTTATAGTTGGAAGGTCTTAAATGTAAAAAAGCACATTTATTTTTGTGTTCTTTACATTATAAAATCTAAAATAATTCAATAAAATATTTATTTTAGAATGTGAAATATGGTGGTAGATAAATTGCTGTATTTTAAGGAATGAGTAAAATTGTTTTTCCCAAATACCTTAAAAAGCAAAAAATGCGTTTGAGAAAACATGGCCAAACACCTTAAAAACAAAGTAAGTTCAATCATCTTAGAGAAGCTTATGACCTAATAAGTATATTTAGCACTGCTTTGCCAAAGACTCTTATCGAATCAGTGGAGTAATAAGTACAATGTGATACTTATTATGAAATTAAGGTTCAGAACACATTGTTAGCTGCTCTAGATACTTCCAAAAACATATGGCTAAAGAGATGTTGTTCCAAATTTATTCTGTACTTTTGAAGCTGTAATTATTATTAACATGCTGAAGTAGCCAAGACTGTGAACAGTACAGGGCCAATGAGACATCAAGTGATCATGTGAAGCAGGAATTCTCAGCCAACTTCAGTTAATAATGGCTTTCCCAAAAGGCACATCATTATAAAATCAGTAGTGCAATAACGATATTTGGAATTGATTAAAAAGAAATAAAATGAAAGCTCAAATAATATTCTTTGAACGGAAAAGAAAATTATTTGAAGATAAATATATAATACAGTGGCAACGCCATTTTGTGTAGCATTTCTAAAAAGAAGGTATTGGCTAATCAAACTAATTTTAGATAATGGCAGTGGAATAATTATAGGTAATGCTTATTATAAATAACTGTTGTGAATTATTATATTTATTAATGATGTTCACAATGTGAATAATATTACATTAACATATTAATGTTTGTTATCCGGCATATTCTAAATTGTTAGAATATAACAAAATTGTTAGTTCAGAATATGCCCAAATCATAAATATACAAATAAATAAAAGAAATACGAATAAATGTCTTGGTGGAGGACCCACATATCTTTTGCAAGTTAAAGAAAAATGATAAAGAGAATTTAAAATATGTGGAAACAAATCTGAGAAGTTCTGAACAAAAAAAAAAGACAGTAAAATAATAATATGCAATATAAATGAAGGACTGATGTTATAATCTTATTGAGGGATAAATCCCCCTGAACATATGGATACTGATCACTGTTCGTATAGATCAGAATTGTAAGGAATGAAATAAATACAAAACAAACATACAAAACTGTCTAAATTTACTAGCCACATCAACAGATAGCAGAAATAATCATGTTGCTCACTCATAAGCAATCCACAGTTTTGATTCCCTGGGATGTCTGAAGTGGTAAATGGATCTTACCTTGCACTAAAAATGCATAGGGTTGCATTTCCAAAAAAGATTCCAAGTTATGTCAAAGAGTAGAGAATAGGTAGTTTTCACCAGATGAAATGAAAAAGAACCAAGCAGCAATAAATCAGAAAACAGAATATGCTTTTTTCATGTTTTTTATGGCTGTTAATTTTGAAAAGACACACATTTAGAAATATTTCTGATTCTCCCATTTAAAATTTATTTTCCCTTCTCATTTTGAGTCTTATTATTTAATTGCACTGGATTATTTAATCATTGAAAAAAATCCTGAATTCCTTTTTTCAATTATCCCAAACATTTGGGAATATAAAATTTTAAAAATCAGAAAACCTGGCTGGGGAGAAGTATTAAACAAGCTGCTTTTTAATTATTTATTGCTGATATTATTAGTAAATGCTTGATCTAGTTTTAAAGTAGACCTGCTGAAAGCAACGGTTATTATTTCAATGGGCCTGATCTCAATATCATCAACTGGAGGTCCAACCCATAGTTGAGACAATGCAGCTAGACAGGGTAATGTTAAAAAGTCCTGCTTCCCATATCAAAATATGCTTATAAACTATTAATCTCACAAAGTCTCCAACCATTTTCAAATTTTAATTTCAGCAAGTGGCAACACCTAGCCTATGTTGCCGAGGCTCAGCTGCTAATTAGTATCAGAACTGGTTAGTACTGGGGCAAGGAAAAACTATATAGACTAGCCTGGTAAGCCCATTAAATATTTTGGAAGAAAAAAATGCCAAGAAACCTGCATAGAAATGTTGAGAAGATGAACCTGACTCAAAAGAGATGTTATTTAATGTTAGATCTCTCATGGAACACAGCTAAATCTTATAAATGACATTACTAATACTTGCCTGCGGGGTGTCTTTTTGCATTGAAGTAGTGATTTTAAATTTTGTTCGTTTACTGCTGAAATTCATATTTAATGAAAAAGTAGATTCTGCCTCTATATCCTCCTGCAAGGGAAAAAAAGTGTTTTTTCTCCTTTCACAGACATGCAAATTATGCCAAACATATCCACAACTTGTCAGTTTAAGGAAGAACATCTTGCTTTGAAAATCTGTGCTTGCATATGGATTACATCTCCACTGCTGAAATGTAAACAGACTGAAATTTATTCAGTTTGCAAGTTTGAACTATTTCAACTCTCTAAGAGCAGTTTGGATGCCCAAGATAGTGAAGATATTATATATGTTTTCAAACTAAACCCAATATAATTATTTCAATAAGATGAACATAGAAACATTCATGTTAAAAGAATTAAGATATGTAAATGTAATCTTTTTGCAAAATAAAAATCTTGTGGCAATTCTCTAATTCTAGTGAGAAAGGGTGAAGTTCAATACTACCATTGGCTCTATGACTGTATTTGCACTATAATGTGTAAAGTAAGCTACAACTAGCCATAGCTGTCATGTTAATTTACACACTGCATGGCAGGATGTTAAGCCAATACCAAACAATTTAGTGTACCTAATCAATTTACGAATGATACAACACTAGATTATTCTTGGTATCCTGTAGTTGCAGTGAGGTCCCTGATGCTCTCTGTGCTAGAATGAGTGAGCAAGTGTTATAAGTATGTGTGTATATTTTGTGATTTTGGAAGCCCCTTTCAAAGAGAAATATCCATGAGCTGATAACAGCAAATCTGAAGTGTGGCAAATGGGATCCTTAGGGATCCTTTCCTTTCCTTTGACCTGCAAGCCATATTTAAAACAGATTTTCAACAACCTTTTGAATTTCAAGTCCTGTGCCAAGTGCATCAGGACTGGTGTTCAAGAAGCATAAAGCATTTGGGTAGTTTATGGAAATGCAGTATGGAAAACACTACTCACATCAACAACGTAAGTTTTTAAGCAGCTATGTACAAAAAAGTGTTTCAAATCTACTGAACATATTTTTACACACTGGGAGCAAAGGTGAGGGCAAAAAAATCCAATCCCATTACAATGCACATTATACACAATACATCTTGACAAGACAACTGCTTTTGATAAACTGGCTAACTATACGAACATGTCTCAATGTCTGGAAGACCTTTGTATTTAAAACGTAAATCCAATATAGAATTTAAACTGAAAACTATTCTTGGACTAAAAACTTATCCTTAGATTCATGCCATATCCAAAATATGAGTTCTAAATTCATATCTTAATTTGATATATAATGTATATGATATTGATTTAATGCATTACTATTATAATATTTTTTAATGATCTGAACCAAGTTACTGTTCTTAAAGCTCAATAAGGACGATAGATTTTGATTAGAAAATGGGTGTGAAGTATCTTACCACATAAGCTTTTTTAATACTGATTTTCATTAAGGAGATTTTTCAGAGGAAAAACAATACAAATTTAAGAAAAAAGTAATAACTGCAGAAAAAACAGCAGTTATAAATACATTTTTATTTTATCTACTGTTATTTCATGGCTCCCTTGTATCCACATTCTTCCAATACTATAAGCTTCTAATAATGTATTAGAATATACCTGCTTCATGATAGTTCAGATTTGTTGTTTATCTGTGTTTCTCATCAGATATCTGTGTATCTGTTTTTCCTATCTGTACCATCTACTTCTATTTCTTTAAACTATATAATAATAAAATGGCCCCATTCTCTCAAAATATGCCTTTTTTGTAACTTACCTTATCTGAATCATGGTTGATCATTTTGACATCAAGTAATGATCTGATAGTTTTGGTCAGTTCCTTCTCATTCATCTGTGTGCTATCCTGGAGTTCTTTGTAACTGACAGTTTCACTATTATTAAAGGCCAAGAGCACTGCCATTTGATAGGTGGTAACCATGGCTACATATGGTTTGCACAAATAATTCATTTTGACCTCACCTGCAGATTAAGAATAAAGCTGGTGAATTAATTTAATAAAAACCTCAAACACTATTAATAAGGCATTGCATTATTCCTTCAGCTTGAGGGCAACGCTGAAGCCACATTTGATCCAAGGGAAATTCAGAACCAAGAACTGAATTTGCAAGACTGTCCTGAAGAGAAATTAGATTTTTAAAAAAGGATGTTACTTTGAAAACTAACAGGGGATATAGAAGTATTTTTTTAAAATTTAAGTTGGAATGCTTGATTCAGTTGATTTAAAATACTCTAAGAAGGCAAGAAGGAACTTGAATAAAACTTATGTGTGTAGGTACTGTACAGGCCTTATTTGCCATAACATTTATACCAAGTGTTCAAAAACTTCACTCTTGAATAAAAAGTAGCCCAAGTCCTGATAGCTATGTGAATATATTGAGATATTATTTGGCAATAAAACAGTAACTTGTTATCATCTTCTTTGCATTGTTTTTAATTTCTCTGCTTAGCTTACAGTCTTGAGGTTCCTTGGTGTTCTCCATCCAAATACTAACCTGGTCAAGTCCTACTTTTTTTTCCTCGCATCAGCCAAAATCAGCTATCTGCTGCCAGTGCTAATGCTTGAGTTTTTCCCATGATGCTATCAGTTTTGTCCTTCCATCAAACATGCTTGAATTTTGGTTCAAGCTCAGAATTGCGAGCATAGGTAGTTTTCATTTAACACTAGGAATTGGGTATGGAATTTCTACTGAAGTGCAACATCACATGACCATGGCAATTCTGGTAGTACTCACTGCTATCATTAAGTGAGGATCACAAGGTGTTATTCAAGGACCCTCCTTGCAACTTCCTGCTGGTTTCCCAGAAAGCAACATAAATGGGGAAGTCAATATAAAGTTGCAAGTCCCAGGTGACTTGCAAGTGGCTGCTGCAGCGGGGCATTGTGCAATAGGGACAGGGATGGCTGCTATTGGGTGACAGAGAGTGCACAGGTGGCCACCATAGCACAAACATAGGAAGGTCAACTGCTCCTGTGTGGGAGAGAGTGAACTTTATGGACCGGCCATAAGTACCACTCATTCACTGCTGTTGTAACTTTGAACAATCGCTGAATAAGTAGTCATTAACCAAGAACCACCTATATCCTTAAATCCATTTTTTATTTCAATATTTTCTTGTCTTCAACCTTCTTGAAATTGATAGTTAACTGTTTTTCTGGAAAACAGTCAACCGAGAATGTAAAATATAAAACAATTCATTTTACAGATAAGAATCAGAAGAGATCTAATAAAAATATCCAACTGAGATATATTCAGATAACCAGATTAGCTAAACCAGAGAAAATAACCTAAATTTAAGGTAGTATTATTATTATTAGCAAAACTTCAAAAGATGTGTATGCTTCAGATAAACAAAAAAAATTATAAGTATTCTTTCAAAAGCTAAAGATCATGTAGATGTATTTTACCTGTGCAAAGATAATGTAACCAGGTAAGTTTCCTTCCACTGAAATGTTGACTGTAAAATAATTCAAACTGAAAAACATAATAGTTCTTTTGGTAAATATTGCTACAGCTTGAAACATAATATGCAAAAGCAAAAAAATTGTTTAAAAATATTAAAAATAATGACCATACCTGAAATCAAATTATCCAGTAAATTAAAAATAAGTATCTTAACTATTTTAGTTAAATACACACATTAAAAACATTAATCTGCCTGTTATAATAAGGTTCCACTTGTGGAAACCCTGGATAAGAGAGCAAAACTTAAAACTGAATACCACATCACTAAAAGAACAAAGATTTCTTACTGTTTCTCAGTACAGACTCATTTATTTTCATACAGGTGAGATAAACTAATTTATCCAAAGCTACACAAGATATTTAAAATGCTAACTTTCTTCTCCAACCTGAAAATCCAAATACAATTTATTTGTTTCTGCCCTGTGACAAGAAACACAGCCAGAAGTACTAGCTCTATCAAGATTAACAAGAATCTTGCAAGACTAAAAGTATTTTTCTCTTCCTTTCCTTTCCTTTTATTTCCTGGGAAATTAGGAAAGGTCCTTCTGAAACATTTCCCATGCCTTTTCTCCTTCTATGGGCTAGATATCTTTCACACACTGGTTGTCTAGTCTGTGGCTCTGAGCTGGTTGTCCAATCTGTGATCATTCCTACATACCATTACAATTTGGTACTGTACAGTTAGACAGTATTCATCTTTTTAAATATTACACTCACATCAGATTTGTTATACTCAGAGCTACTTTTACATTAATTTGTACACTTTTATATAATATGGCAACCACATGCCCAAAATCACTATTAAAACCATTTGAAAATGAAGAGAACCACTTAAAAGTCCACATAAGCCATATGTGGGAGAAAAGGCAACTTTACTTTTTTTATTCATTGGGCATCTCAAACTCCTAAAGGCATACATGAAAAACATGGAAAATCTTCAAGTTAGCAATTTTTTTTAAATGATGTTTAAGAAAAGAAACACCCCTCCCCAGTGAGGCACCATCTTGGCTTCATTGGCGGCTTGTGTGCTCTGAAGAAGATGAGAGCTATGCCAGAAGCTCAACCATACTGGAGAGATCTTATCAGAGGAGCCACACAAAGAGTCTCATAAAAATATGATGACACACAATTTACTGAAACCCATATCGGCTTAGTCGTTGCCTAGGTTAACAAAGACCACGCTAGATGTTGTTGGGTTTCCTGGACATATGGTGAAAAATGGGCTACAGGATTCCACTGGAGAAGGAAATGGCACTCTAATGGATGGATTGGAATAAAACCTGATGGATTGGAATAAAAGTCTAAAAGATAGGATGCTGGAAGATGAGCTCCTCAGGCCAGAAGAATTACAAATAGCTTCAAAAAGAGTGAAATGGCTGGGCCAAAGGCAAAACAATGCTCAGCTGTGGATATGTCTGATGGTCAAAGTAAAGTCCAGTGCTGTAAAGAACAATATTGCATAGGAATCTGGAATGTAAGATCTATGAATCAAGGTAAGATAGATGTGATCAGACATGAAATGACAAGACTGAATATAGACATCTTGGGAATCAGTGAACTAAAATGGACAGGAATAGGCAAATTTAATTCAAGTGACCACTATATTTATTACTGTGGCAAGAAGCCCTTAAAAGAAATAGAGTAGCCATCATATTCAATAAAAGAGTGAAAAAATAGCACCGAGGTACAATATGAAAAATAAAATAATGATCTTGCTTCAAATCCTAGGCCTTTTCATACTCCTTTCCCAATTTTGAACCAATCTATTGTTCCATGTCCAGTTCCAGCTGTTGCTTCTTGACTAATATACAGGTTTCTCAGGAGACAGGTAAGTGGTCTAGTTCTCCCATCTCTTTAAGCATTGCCATAGAGGTTTTTCTGGAACTCCCTTGTTTTGGAACAAGGGAAGGAGGAAGGAAGGAGGAACTCCTTCCATGCTCAGAGTAATCCAAGTGAACATTAGAGTAATCCAAGTCTATGCCCCAACCACTGATGCTGAAAAGGCTGAAGTTGACCAGTTATATGAAGGCCTTTAATATATGAAATTCTAGAACTCACATCAAAAAGATGTACTGTTCATCATGGGAGATTGGAATGCTAACATACAAAGTCAAAGATA
>JANHZU010010822.1:13787-24781 GCA_032468055.1 Acrochordus granulatus | reverse complement strand
GCGAAAGAATGTCGACGAAGAAAGAAAGAATATGTGAAATGTCTGGAGAGTCGTGTTGCAATGTTAGAAGTTCAAAACAAGAAACTTATAGAAGAGCTAGAAACTTTAAAAGACATTTGCTCTTCCAAGACAGACTAGTGATTATACTGAAAATGTGAACTGGCTACAGCATGTACAAATGCTTCCGCAGACAATATCTAGTCAACAAGAAGTATGACTTTTCCTTTCTATCATTTGTCTTCTACTCCAAGCTGTAACATTCCTGAAACACTTTGCTGCTTTTTGTAGATTCTTAAATGAAACTTCAGCTATCTTTTTCTCAACTAGAGAGAGTCAAATGATTAAGAACACAGTGTGTATTCCATGTTTTCAAAGGAAGCATGTGTAAGAGCTTTTCCTCTATCCATTATTTGCATTATTTTCATTATATTAGTTTACCATTTGCGCTTTTATTTTAAAGTGATAAAAGATAATGCATCTAACACAATATAATGAAAACCACCCAAAGTATCTCAGGAAAAAGTTATATAAAGATGTGCGTTGTTATGACGTACATGTATTAGAATACTAGTTTACAAATGAATTTATGGCATATTTTTATATTCATTGCTTTGTGAAGAAACTATTGTATTGCTGTCACTGAGTGCCATGGTTGAAACTAGTTTTTAAATAGAACCATGTTGGTTAAACTTTGTAGTGTTTGGTATTTATTTAAACATCTATCCCATCTTTTTTACGAAACAAATAATAGCATATGCTGTGAAATATTTTATTAAACACATTTACTGTATTTTATATTTCATGACATTCTCCAGAATTGTAGCTAACGTTGATCTTAAAAATATGTCCGTCAGATTTTTACACAATGTCTACAACCACTGTTAATAAGCACCACTTGTTGAGCTGAGATCTGATAATCCTCAAAACTCAAAAGATTTTTGTGTTCTCATATGAACTGAGAATATGCAGAGTATTGATATTTACATGGAAGATTACATGAGATCATGAGGAAATCACCCAAATTCCATGATGTGTGAAAATTTATTTTGTACATACATATCCCCACTTTTTTTGGCAGCCCCAACCAAACATTCCAACAGTTGGTTATAGTTTGACTTATATCTAATTTGGCCTATATATGTTTTTTCTCATAGGTTTCAGGGTCTAATTTGTATTGATGCCCCTATTAGCAGGAATTTTTTTCCCCAGAAACCACGGCACTGTGTGGTATCTGTGAAAGACATCTTAGGGAATCAGCTGGAAAAAAAATAGCTAAGTATTCTGCTTTATCAAAGTTTCAGTAGTTTCTAATGCTTATTTTTTATTTCAGAAAGTAAACATAGCTTCACTTTTTCATTTAAAACAATATATATTTGACCAAAAGATTTTCTTGAGGTGGAGCAATGGTCCAAGCTGTGCTGATACTGAGCAATTCTTCGTGGTTGTTATAAATTATTATAAGGGAGGATATCCTATTCAGTGATATACTAATACTTCCTTTTACCATTATGTCATCCTTGGGCAGTGCTTAACGATTGTAGTCAGAGCAACTATAATAAATGCCAAGATTTGTTCTGCCAACAAATCTTCCTGATGGATCTTCATTGGGAATACTCAAACAGATAACAGGCCCATTCTAAAATGACAAATTATATTAAAATTCATTCTTTAAAATAATAGTACATAATAGTAATAAGAAATGCTGATTCTTCATTTATACATGACATTGTGACAGAAGAAATGTTTCTGTGGATCTGGTGGTCTCTGTTTGCTTTTCACTAGTAAATGGTGTGTTGTGTATGAGAGAGAAATAATATATACAGTAGATATATGAATAATACTATTCTCTTTTTTATATGAACAGCTATTAATATTGAGAAATTTCAAACTCAGAATAAGTACATTCTTAAACATTGACTCATAAGAACTTAGAAAAAGGAATTGGACTCATTCATATCTAGTATGTTCTTTAGTTAAACGCACTATGGTTCATATATATATACCTGGGTGGATAGAAGAAAAACAAAATGTCACTATATAGCTAGGCAAAGTAACAGGCAGGAAAATGGATTAAGCTACAATACAATAACAATATTCTGCTGTTAGAGGAAATGCTTGCTTTGAAAAAAATGTCTCTAGTAAAGAACTATAGATTTCACAAGTTTATATTAGTTCAGATATTTATAGCTGGTAATAAAATATTGACTGAGTATTCAAATAATTGATAACATTTATTTTACATTTTCCAACAGAGCATGCCAAGAAGTCACCAGACAGTGCATTTTTGACATTTTAGTAAAGAATTAGGAAACAGCCATTTCCATTAAGTTGTTCCCCCTTTATACAATTGGTTGTATCCAGCTGCTGAAGGTGTAACCTTGCAGTCTTCCTCTGAAGCTTGCTATTGTTTGATTTTCCAAGAAGTGCCCCCCAAATGGGAAGATAATAATTGATTTAAAACCCTCTGCCCAGCTTTCTAAATATTATGTTTAATCTGATTTCTTTAATGAAAGGGATTAGAGTTAGACTGCCTTATCCTCACTGTGTAAAATGCCAACTGATTCTGTTTCTATAGTTGCTTGGTATTTGTCTTCATCAGCACAAACCTAACCAACCACTTCTTCTAAAATTCTCAACACACATTTATTTGTTAGTTAAATATATTAGAATCACCCAGTTCCAATAGACCATAATGGGATGGAGATAGCAAGTTGGACTGTTCTGGACCATAGCACTTTAAAGCTGGACCATAGCACTCCCCGTTGCTCATCATATTTTTCAAATCACAAATGATTAATACATATGCTGTTCTTCAGGAAGTATGAGTCAGGCAGATTAATGGGGGTCAGAAGGGGGAATTAAATCATGTTAAACTGCGTTTTGAAGTCTACTTAAAATGAATTAGCAAAAACACCAGACAAGAAGTAGTATTATCTGTTGGGGGGTTTTCTGCCCTTGTAATCACTATACTAATGATGTTTGATGTGGTTAACATGAAAAAAATGATTAGGATACTGATGTCACTCCTGTATCTTGTTTTCAACCAAATTGTTGTTCACTATGCGCTTTATTGAGTTTAAAGTGCAGGTCCTTTATGATCAAAAGTCTAAGAGCTATGATGGCATGTTTTGTGAGGTCTAATTTTGTAGCATCAAGCTCATACTAGAGAAAAAGGTTTGGATGAATATATTCTTATTATTTCTGATAATCTTCTGAAGGATGGACTATGTACAAAATGGGAGTGAGAGTCATTTGAGAAAATTAATTTATTACACAAGAACTAATTTGTATTAGTAGTTGCTGGTCAGTATAATCTATGTAAGAGCATAGTGAATGTCTACTGGATTAAAGCTAAATTCCGTTTAGTCAGGAGTCTTGTCTAAGTCCTCAGATACATGCCTCTGAACTTCTACAATCAGGCAATAAAAACACAACTATTGCTTCCTTTTTTGTTATTAGTATGTGATTTTTCAGATTGCTTTTAACCCTCTATACTGAATTTTTCAGTAGATCTTTTGGTAGAACTACCAGATCTAGGATGCAAAAAACAAGGGAGTTGGTCAATGGCAGTAAAAAGAAACAATTATCACTTCTATGTTGATATCTAATCGTCATCTGGATACACACTTTATATGAACCTCTCAAGTTTTTTCCACTGTTCTCCTTCATTTAAAAAGCTTTGCAATAAAGCTCTTCCAACAAATATATGGAGTGGGTAAATATGCAAATATCAGTTTCTTAATTATGTGAATCGAGCTGTTTTTTCTTGTTTTGAAAGACTGTCAATTCCAGTTTGTCAAACTTTAAAAAAATACCTAAGATGTTTATATAATTGGGTGCATAGATTTTTTTATAGTTTTGCCTAATATGCACGTTTTAGAAACATGAAGAGTAGTTCCTAAGATATTTTGTACATATTATTTTTATAAATGTCATTTTGGTACAGATTTTATCTAGTATACTTTAAAAAAATCTGGTAATACATTGCAAAATTTAAATCACTATATATTTCAAATGACAAACCAGCTTCAGTTCAGATATTGGTGCAAAATGCAAAATGAGTTAGGTTTGTGACATAAGCAAATTTCTCCCCAAGCCCCCATCATACATTACAAAAATTAGATATTTAAATATTGGAATTCCTTCTCTCAAATTTAGTAAATTGCAGTGGAATCTAATGCATATGTAAAAGTACTTGAAGAATACAAGTTTCTCTTCTCCTCCCCCTTATAACCCCTGAATGATATGATCATCTCTTCTAGTCCTTTGGGATCAGATTTTGGGATCATGTGTATAAATAAGAAAGAGATTTGATGATCTTGTGTTTCATCACTTGAAACTGGTTTTGCTGATGGAAACATATAATTGGTTTCTGATGGTTTTTGTTTTTGTTTAATTACTGATTGAAGTTCTAACAGTGGTTACTTCAATTACTTCCACTAGAATGGTATTCCAAAGTACTGTTAGCCTTGGAATAGAAGTTGATTATATCTATTCTGGCAGAAACAATGAAGTGACTTTTTTCAAACCATTTTCTCATTTAATTTTCACATATCTACAATTTCTCTATGTAAAAAAAATAATAAAAAAGAGCAATGGAGTAATCACAATGGAGGTGTGCATTTAAACATAGAGATTAAATGAATTTTATTGAGTTGTGAGCCACAATAATTTGGAAAGACAATGTGATTCACTCAGATCTTCAAGTTTCAAGAATATAATTGCTGCCATCTTAAGAGAATATTTATGCTTAAAAATTGAATTAAACTGAGATCATGTTTTTAAGTTATTGTTCAGGTGCATCTTTTATGTTCATAAGCAAAAATTTTATGTTCATAAATGGGTGGAAAATAATGTGATTTCTGTTGTGTAATCACAATTCTCTGATAATTTGTGGAAGATAAATTGAGAGCCAGAAATGTCAATTATGTCAACAACCAATTTAAACTATGTAGATGCTATGAATATAAGAGTGAAATTGCATTCTCATACTGACAGGGCAATCAACTGTTTAATATGCTTATAGTCTAGTTCACTATAGTCTTGCCTAACCATGCCATACTGTATCTCCAAAAGACTTTATGTATGATCCTAAGTAGCCAAGTTCAGCTGTGTAAAGTCAGGAGATTAATAAAATTTATTATTAAGCCCTGATCTAGGAATGTACAAGCATTTTTTTTAAATAGTTGAGCAATGCCATCTTGTGGACATAGAAAATCAAAATATTGATAACTCTGTGTATTAATTAATTATGATTAGGAAATAAAGAAGTCTAAACTTCTAAGTATAATTCTGAATTCTCCTAAATCCCTTTTAGTGATATCTAAAAGAAAACTATGAAAACCAGAACCTATAATATTGATCTGAATGTTCTGTGATGTAGAGAGAGATTATTTTGCGTTAGCCTGATTTTGCATTAAGTACAGAAATTTGCTAAGTTAGGATTTAGTTGCCAGACTGGTAATTGCAGTTATAAATTTTGGAAATTTCTTGAAAAATAATAGATTAGGAACTTTTCCTCATTTGCATCATTTGCTGCAAAAATATTCCTCAGTGATCTCTTTTATATGTATCCTAATGATGTAATCTTATCACAATCCCTATCTCTAAGAGTCCTGAGCATTAGTATAATTATTGTATTAGTATAATTTCCCTAATCATGACCCAAACTGATTTGCTTCAACAACAAATCACAGTTAGGTGATCCTCAAGCATGATATTAGCCTGGCATCTTTAGATTGATATGGGTGTGCATATTCCCACTTTTAGACATAGTCCTCTATTCTGCTTTTGGCAGTGGGAAAATCCAATTCTTTCAAAACAGACCCTCTAGCTGAGGCAGTTCGTGGTTAGAGATCTGGATCAAGTTGGATAGAAGCTAACTAATTTTCTGGAATAGCATTAACATCATGCTCATCTCCTTTTGAATACTGCTTTAGCATTCTTTTAGAAAAGTGCTAAACACACATCCAAAAATAGCCCAATTATTAACTGATAATAGTGCTAGTTAAACTCCTCACAAAAATACTATGCATAAGATCTTTATTTTACTGTGTATTAAAAATGCTTTTTCCTGACTTGCCCTCTAACTAGATAGAATAGAATTTCCATAATCCTTAGTCAGTTCTATTCCAGCACATTCAGGGAATTCTAGCTTGAGGAAATCCTTCATTGTATTTCCTCAATAAAAGTTTTGACCTAAAGAATATTCCTGAATTCTGCTTTGGAAATTTATATTCATTCTCATCCTACTTAATTTCCCAGTGTTTGGGATAAGATTCACTTTCTTCTAAGGAAATGTGAAGCTTCAAATTTCATTGAAAATAGATATATTGGTAATACAGTTTCAAAGACAATTTTTAAAACATTTCCTAATGTAATTACACAGCAAATTTAGGCTGAAAATGTCTCAAAAATAACATCTTAAGACATATGGAATAGTAGGGATCACAGTGTTTTGTCATAATAACTTACTAAAGTTTTACCATCTGGTCAATGAATAAATAAATGCATAATGACCTAATTAAATTTACCAGATTTACCTAACTTTCAAACTTCTTTCCAAGTACTGAATGCTACCTTATTATGAAAATTATGACTCTAAAACTTTAAATATTCTATTTTGCATGCATGAGAATTGGCAGAAATGTGTGGGAGTTGGTTTGCAATCTGGCCCCAAATTGGAGAGGACAATCTAAAGCTCTTCCTGATTTTGCAGAATTATACCTCTCGGCATTCCTCACAATAGTCCATATGGCTTATGCTGTTAGTAGTACAGTTTGGGACATCAACAGTGCCACATGTTTTCCACCTTAAAACTCATTGGCATGAAGTTAGAAACTTATGCTATGTGTCTAATAGACCTTGTTGTCTCTGTCATCTTTCAAGCAAGCTGCAGTTTGCTCTGATGATTCTGAACTGTTCACAATGGCAACTTTTCTTATACGTTGTTATACTGAATTTTGCTGGGTAACTGCAGACAAATTTACAAAGTACTGCAGTTAGGATACTGGTTTAAGTGAAAAAGCATAAATTTTACATATACAAAACGAATGCAGCTTACTGAAAATAGAAAGCAAAATAAACACATGGCTTTGTGATCGGAAATTTAACCTAAAAGTGATTTCAGGTTCAAGCCACCAGAGGGAACTGTCTTTAAAAAATCTAGTATAGTAGATGACTACTCTGCAGTGATGAAGGGCATATAAATGTTTAGCCAAAACTTTTAGAAATGTAGAAAGCTCATTGCAGAAGGTGAATGATTAAGTGACGAGAAGTGTGTTATTGTCAGTAAACCTCTCTATTTTCTGACAGATTATTTTTAGACATATGGTTTCTTACTTATCCCTTTGAAAACAACTTAATATAAATATATTTAAAATGTGAATTAACATCAGAAAAACCAAACATTTAATTAAAAAATAACTTCTTAGTATCTTTCAGCTCATCTAGAATGTATATGCTCTATATAATTTTCAAGGGATTATTTGTGAAATATTCAAGTAAAGCCAGAAAAAATAATAATAAATGCTGTGAGATAGTCTTCAATATTTATTTATGATTCGTTTTCGTCAAAAATACACATTTTGGCAACTTTGACCTGAAAAGATGTAGTTATTTTGTTCAATTTTGATTTATTGTGTGGCAATAAAATATTGATTCATACCACAAGTATTTTTGGTATTTTCATCATTCTGTCTTTTGTGTTTAGTAGAATTACTGGATATACTACACCATTATTACCTTGTAGCAACATGTTCTTATACAATTAAGTAGTTCTGCAATACATGACAAAAAGAGGTTGCTGTGAGCCACACAAAGATAGCACCACCAGCATTTCTACCTCACAATCTGAAGCAATTTGAAACTAATCCATAGTTACTTCTGACAATCTCAGATGGAGAAAAACTGTTCTCTAGATGATTAATAAAAGAAAAACATAATCCCCTAACAAGCAGAAGGTTACCATGGTTGTCTAGACAAAGCCAGAAAATGCTTTCCTGTGGTTCAGTTCTGAATCCAAATCCCTTAACTCTTGAAAAGGGTTGATGTGGATGCTTATCATATTTTTATCTCACACACACAGCAAGCATACAGTATATACACACAAGTACACATCTGTACACACAAGTACACATCTGGATTAGTTTCAGGTTGAAATCCAAATAATAGATTTTCCAATAAGCCACTACTGCATTAATGACAATAGAGAATAAACAAATCCATATCCAAGTTCTACGATCCTAACAGTTTAGATCTAGACTTACAGTATACCTGGCTGATCCTTCATGCTGTTCAGGCTTGAGCACTGTTCCTGCTAATGGTGAGCAGGAAACTGGATGAGCATGCTGACACCAACCAATCTTGTGAGATTTCTTCCCAAACATAGCCATCAGTTCTTTTTAATATTGTTCACAATATCTTCTTTAGATGACCTCATTGGCCCTAACTCATACTTCCAGCACTCATGCAGCTCTCTTGAACTTTTAGGGATTTTTCAAAATTGTTTACAACCTAGATAACAAAGGTTTTTACAACTGAGTAATTATGTAACCCCTTGGAAGCTTCAGTAAGCTTCTGAGAACTTTCCATGGTGCCAAATTGGTTTTCTAGGCCTTAGTCTCCCAATCTCATCTTTCTCTCTACTAGAGACCTTGAGATCCTGTCTTGCAATCCTCTTCCAAGGCATTCTTTTTGGAAGGAGAAGACTTGAATTCTCTATTTGTCTTCTATCCAGTCCCCATGTCACCTTATCATCATCCTTAATGTGAGTGCTGAATGTTCATTCAACCTATTTCTCCAAGTCTGTGGTCTATATATTCATACGCTGTCTAACACACCCACAATGTTTTTTTTTCTTTGCTCTTGTATTTCCAAAAGGAGGCATGATACCTGACTGGCTACCATTATTATTGCGGACTTAATAATAATGGCCACCATTGCTTCAAATTACTGGATCCTATAGTCATGCTACCTTTTTGTTTTGTGCCTTCAAAGCACTATTGACTCCTGGTAGTTAACTGGGATAATCCTTGCAATTTTCTTGGCAAGATTTTGGGAATTATTTGTTATTGCCCTCCTTCCTAAGACTGAGAGGGTATGACTGACCCTAGGCCTTGCAGCTGGTGGAACTAGAATACAGTCTCCTGATTTCTAGCCCAGTGCTGTTACACCAAACTGATTATTTAATACATGTGTACATCACTCCAAAGATTTTGAAATGAGTCAGTGATGTGCTAGAGGAGAAAGGAAAAGACAGATATAGTTCTTCAAATCTGGCATGTAGTCAAGGCTTGATGTTCCTCAGCATTATTTACACTTTTTAATATCTCCCAGTAAAAAATTCTGTGCTACACAGTAAAACCTAAAGGAGGCATCCCACACTGATAATATCTCACCCACAAGGGCAGGATTAACAGATATAACAAAAAAGGATTAGAAATGGTTGAATATGGTTTGAGGTACGGTCGCGCAGCGGATTAGTGCCGCCAGATATGTCGTCCAGTAATGGCCAGCACTCTGGGAGGTTCGATCCGCAAGCTCCACATGACGGGGTGAGCGCCTGTCACTTGCCTCAGTTGAACCCAGCAGTTCAAAAGCACGTGAAAATGAAAGTAGATTGATGGGGACCTCCTTCAGAGGGAAAAATTGCTGGTCAGCAAATAGACAGAGGAGCGACTTGGTGCGATGGAACACTGAAGTCAGCGTGAAAAACTTGCCCGTCCCAGGGAGACTCCGAGGAGTCTCGGAGGATGCCCCGGATATGAACTTTGCCGGCCAGCCAAGGGGGGGCGGGTAAAATAAAGAAAAAATGTATAATCACTAACCTATGTAAACCGCCAAGAGTCTTCGGAAATTGGTGGCATAGAAATATGATTAATAAATAACCAACTAGGTGCTAAGTGCCTGTAGAAGAAGAAAGGTTTTCAGTGCCTGAACACCAAGCCCCAAAGAGCCGAACCTATCTAAGGAAACTCGTCCCAGAGTGTGGAGATCATCACAGAAATCTGGCTTTCCATCCTTCAGTGCTTTAATCCAAGAATCAGCAATAGTTTCAGACCTTGAAGTCCATTGTGAAGTTTCATGTGATGGCCTGAATGCCTACCTCCCCAGGCCATCTGAAGATGGCCAAACCTTGCAAGATTTCCATGATCTCACTACAAAATCTCAATGAGATGTTGTGCAAGATTTTAGTGTTACATAAACAACTGTGTGTGACTTAACAGACTCCTTAAAATTTGGTTTATTTTAAAGCATTTTAAAAAATGGACAGGTTTGAGAAAGTGAAGTGTATCATGCATCATGTTGCTGATCCTTCAGTGAAGTTACCAGTCTTGACAATTATGACTTTTATGTGAGTCACTAAGAATTTTTGTCTACTTCTATCTTGCTAAATTAAGACAAGTACTGTTCTCAGTTTTCCCTTCTGTTAACGATACAGTCTGCTTTGTGGGGATTATAGTTACCAATTTCACTAATCTTCCTCAGTTTCTGAAACTTACATAATAACACTGTGCTAGAGTTATATTTCCTACAATTTTACTTTAATTTCATCTGCCAGTCTATTTTGTTTTTAAATTTTATGCTATTTACTGTTGATATGATCTACTTTTGTTCTTTTCTAATAGGATGGGTTTTTTCCCCTAAACACTCTAAAGGAGGTCGTCATTAAGATCTGGTAGCAAGCGTTTTTAGGTCAGTGACTAATTCTTCCCAGCCCCCATTTATGGTGATTCATCCCAGGTCTAATTATAGCAAAAAGATGGCAAGTGTCATCTCATGTCTTTAAACAATGGCATGATGGTTTTGCTCATCATGGGATATGCTTCCTCTGGACTGATTCTTCTTTCCTACTTACATGATGAAGTTCCTGAATTAAGGTGATCTTGGATCCTGGTATATGTTGTTGTTCAGTCACGCAGTCGTGTCCGACTCTTCTCGACCCCATGGACCGCATTACGCCAGGCCCCCCAGTCCTGCACTGCCTCCTGGAG
>JANHZU010010820.1:0-12079 GCA_032468055.1 Acrochordus granulatus | reverse complement strand
CTGGTGTCCTATCTTTTAGCCTTTTGTTGCTGTCCATGGGGTTTTCTTGGCAGGGATACTGGAGTGGGTTGCCATTTTCTTCTCCAGTGGAGTCCTGTAGCCCATTTTCCACTAGATGTCCAGGATCCCCAATAACATCAAGCACGGTCCTTGTTAACCCGGGTGACAATCGAGTCGTTATGGATTTCTGTAATTTACTTTTCATATTTTTATAGGTGGGAGACTCTCTTTGTTAATAAACACATCTTAAAAAAGAAATGTATTCTTTCACATTTCTAACACATTTCTCCTCAAATATATTTGTTTTCATGGAAGTATTGTATTCCAATACTTTATTATTTCAATAAAAAGTATTGAAATATATGGCACATATATTTACTTATCTCTTTTCATAGGAGCATATGTACAAAAACTTGTGCTTGGAAGTTGAGAGAATTGGAAAAGATATTGGAAGAGTTATTCCATCACTGCCTTTGATATATCATCAGTGCATTTCACATTGAGCATCTAAAGTTTCTTCAGTCTTCTTCCTCTACTATTCAGATTATGCTTTAGGAAGCAGATTTGCACAGATACCCACAATTGTTGCTATTGCCTCTCAGATAAAACGAGGACTTTCCCCAGCAATATTTGTAGGAATTGGATAGAGTATTGATCATCTACTTGGAAGCTGAGAATAATCTAGAATTATTCCCTGAGGTTTTTGGATGAGGCCTTTGGCCATATGGCTAAACCTACAGTTATAGAAGCCCACTCTAATATGTCACCTATGTGATTTTATGCCTCTAATCCATAGTCAGTTGGAATATTGTCACTAGCCATACATGTTCCCAGTTTGCCAATCTTGTAGGCTTCTATTTTTGTTTTTTTTACAAACAAATACATTAATAATCAAATAGTTGATTTTTTCCTAAAAATATATATCTACTCCATGACCAAGCCTACCATCTTCTGTGTCCTTTCCAAAAAAAACCAAACAAGTCGGATCCAATAACAGAAGTTTGTTTGTTTTGCCCTTCTTTGAAGGATGAGGATGAATTAATGAATTTCAATTGGCAACTAAATCCACATGGCAAAGAAAATCTCAAAGCCTTCTTCTGAAGTCCACTGTCATAATATGTAAGAGGTAGATCATTGGCAAAAAGAAAATATTACATTTTAATAGCAAGAAGTATAAATCTACTTTTTTTTTTGAGCAGGTTTCATTACTGTAGATTTCACAGACATCATGAAAAGCAGAAAGAATGGTATTCTGGAGAGCTCAAGAAGTCTTTATTCCAGTATCTCTCGTAGCATGGATCTATCATACAGTGAAAATGTAAGTGTTTAATAAAACTAGTTCTATACAAATAATATTTATAAAATCCCTCCTGACACATTAGGTGATGTTAAATGTAACAATGATGTGCAGAGAAAAAATATATACTGTATAATTTGAGTGGGTTGTTGACAAGGGTTGGACTTGTATGTTAAATTTGTAGCTTTTGCCTGCTTTTTATATTGTGAGAATATTGGTGGTAGCAACAGATCACAATATATTCTTCTGAAGGAGACAAGTGATCAGCTACACCTGGATCTATGGATTCAGAAGCCCTCAGTTAACCTCACCATTAACTGTACTAACTGTCTTAAGTGTGGAATCCTACATGCTTTCTTAGCTTGGCTGGTTTGTTTGCAGACATCATGATGATGTTACATAGTTTGGTAATGAAATGTCTGCAAAAAAACAACCAAGCTCAGAGAGCACCTAGGACTCCACAATTCAACCCTGAGCTACAAATACTCTCTTCTACCAGTTTTGAGTGTACAGAGCTGATACCTATGCTCACTTTATAATTTAATTTGACATAATTTAATTTAATTATAGAAACAAGGAACTATGTTTTCTATTTTATATTGATATATGCTTTCAGTTTTGATTATTATACTATGCAAATTAAAAGCAAAATTGTGTAACTACAGTGTTCAATATTTGGCTGTCCTTTAGAAGAAAAAATTGGAATTATAAAGTGAAATGGCCATATAAATCATATAGATAGCACATAACGCTACAACAATCTTCTCAAATATTGCTGTCCTCCGAATAGATAGTCTGTAGCTATCTAAATTTTCAGGAATGGCCATGCTTGCTGAGAAATTTTGTGAATTGAAATTCATAAATCTGAAGGTTGTCCTTATATGAATCATCTTCCTTATGTGAATCCTCTTATGTTGTTCTCTCAATGGTAAACCTAGACAGTGTATTAAGAAGCAGAGACATCACCTTGCTGACAAAGGTCTGCATAGTCAAGGCTATGGTTTCCCAGTCATAATGTATGGCTATGAGAGCTGGACCACAAGGAAGGCAGAGCATCAAAGAATTGATGCCTTCGAATTGTGGTGCTGGAGAAGACTACTGAGGGTCCCTTGGACGGCAAGGAGATCAAACCAGTCAATCCTACAGCAAATCAACCCTGATTGCTCATTGGAAGGACAGATCTTAAAGCTGAGTCTCAAGTACTTTGGCCACATAATGCACAGGGAGGACTCATTATAAAAGACTGTGATGCTGGGAAAGATTGAAGAGGAGAAGGGGACGGCAGAGGATGAGATGGACAGATAGCATAATCAGCGTAATGGGCATGGGCTCGGGAAGACTCCGGGAGACAATGCAGGACAGGGAGGCCTCGCATGCTGCAGTCCATGGGGTCACGAAGAGTCAGACACAACTGCGTGGCTGAACGAACATAGTACTAAAATTGAAAACAAGGTAAAACAATATGAAAGAAAGTAAAACTTGGGCTAGACATGATCCATTTTTGATCACTGTAGATCAACTCAATTGGGGAAAAGCCAGAACTTCAAGGCCTTAGAGACCAACAGGGTCAGGGCCGTCCCAATACCCTCAATCTCAGGGGATCTGGTATCCCAAAGGGCAGGATATCAGCAGCTATCAGCTGCTGCAGACAAAGTATGCCTGCTGCACTCCACCAAATTACACTTTTCTTTTGATGAGACCCAAAGCACGTTCCTCTAATAAATTGTGGGGGGGTCAGTGTGCGTTAGCAGTCCTTCCCCCACCAAACTTTGTGTTGTCTCCCTATTTGCTTATTACCTCTTCTATTTCCTCATCTAAGTCAGTTACGACTGACAGAAGAGCACTGAACTCAGGACCGAATCTGGAATTACCTAACTAAAAATCGCTCCTGCCCTCAAATGGCTACACTGCAGAGCCAGGGCACACAAGCCACCTTAGAGGAGAGCTGCCTTCTAGTCCCTGGCATGAAGTGTGTCCTTGAGGACCATTAGCTGCAGGCTGAGGGGACAATTACAGCTGGCATACTAATACCCCTCCTGGCTCTTGCTGCCTTTCAAGGACTGCAATTTCCCCTCTTTTCTCCAGTCCTCACTCATGCATTACTCCATCAAGACACAGCTTGTATGAGTTACTTTTATTTTCTTTGCAATTAGTCACTCACATAAGGAAAAATCAGGCTTTTTCCTCTGAATTTCCTGCCTAACTCTTTCTATTCAAGAAGATGAAAACAGGCTCCTGGATGTGCGTGTAAGAAGAGTCCCAAATTGTGCTTTTTCTGTCCCAAGTTGTACTTAATCAGCTTTCAAAAGAGGCATGATATGAAGAGAGAAACCAGAGACTGGGTCTAGGATGCCCCTGGTGCAATTCTGCCTCTCTAGTCACTTCCTGGTCAAACTGTTCCCTGTAGTGATTGCAAGGGACTGTGGGCAGCATCTGGACTTGGAAGCAGAACAAACACCCTGAAATCAAAGCAGTCTTTGATTTTTATTTGGAACAGTGGTAAGAATGGATAGACATTGTGAAACTCAATCATAGTTTCATGTTCATATTTGTATATTTCTTTGTTTTTTGCTGAATGACCTTTTTGCACCACAAGTACATTAATATTCCCTATTCCATGTATCACAGGAATGTATCTTGCACCGACATGCAAAGGTTTTTCATTGTGAAATGTTGCATCTTATTTATAAGTTGTTAAAAGTGCTTTCATATGAAGCAAGGAACTAATCATATTGAATAGAAATGTTTTAGAAAACATATATTTTCCCCCTTTCTAGTTTTGTAATTGGACTTATTATTCTTTTTTACAGTATAAGTAGTCCTCATTTACAGACTGTTATTCAACAACTGTTCAAAGTTATGACAGTGCTGAAAAGAGAGATTTTCAAGCAGTCCTGGTAATTGTGACCATTGCAGTCACAAGATTACGATTCAGGTGCTTGGCAGTCAGCACACATTTATAATAGTTGCAATGTCCCAGAGTTACATGATCGCCACTTGCAGTCTTCACAGCTGGCTTTGGACAAGCAAAATCAATGAGGAAGCCAGCAGGAAGTCACAAGTGATGTTGCACAAAACAACTGTTGGTGATTTGTTTAACAACCGTAGCCAAAACTGATATAAGTCAGTACAGTCATGTGACACTTCACTTTATGACTGGATTGCTTAGTGATGGAGTTGCCAGTATCATCTTGGATCGGTAAGTGAGGATTACGTGAATTGAAATTATTAGGAGCCTTTGAATATTTTAAACCAAGGATGTACACCATTTTTTCAGTCTAGCTTTGATGGAACACTCCAAGAGTTACCCAGCAAGAGACAGGCAAAAGATAGGACAAATACTATCTGATTTAAATTAATGTCAGTTAACATTAAATATGTTTAATACCCTTGTTCTTCATATACTTTGTGCTTGTTCCCTCCAGCACATAACAATTCCAATTTATTGGCAACTTGTAAGTGCTCTAGGAGTGCACCCACGTTCATTGGAAACCAGCAGAGCCCCAGATTGCCTATTTCTGTCTGTGGATTCTTTTTTCATGTTTTTCCTCTTTGTGAAGGTCTCCTTCCTCCTAGCAACATGGCAACGGGTCCACATGCCTCACGCTTTCTGCAGCATCGGAGAGCAGCAGGCACATCCAGCCTTTGGGACGTGAGTGGCTCTGCATTTTGCTCAAGCCTATTGCTTGCTGGTCTAGGCTTTCTGTGACTACAGGAGGTAGCCAGCCAAGTAACTCCTTTTCAGTTGCCACACAAGCTCTCTGATAGTTGCTACACTCTGCCAAGATCCTGGCTCTCTTCCATCTCATTTCCAGGGTCCAGTCCTTCCTTTTTTATACCTTTGCCATGCTTAGTTCTTTGTCTTTCGATCAAGGGATCTCAGCTCATAGGAGATGTTCAGAAGGGCTTCCAAGAAGGGAGCCCAATGCTTCCTACATGCTGCAGCCCAGAAGGGCCTCACCTACATAGCCATACAAGCCGTTCCTGTATCCCTTTTGGGTTACACACCATCCCCTTTGAAGCGGAAGGTAATGAAACTGTTCTAACTCACAAAATAAGTATCCCAAATGGCCATTTACATAAAATACATTGAACATCCCACAGTCCCCAGCTCTTTGGCTGCCTGAATGCAAAAGGACCCCCGTGTATTATTTATCAGGTTTCAGGTATTCCTGGCATTGGACAAATTCTCTGGCAATACAAAGAGTCCTCATTTGCCTGCACCTTTGTCTTTTTTGCTTGGCCACACCTCTGCCTCTCTTCCCTGTTCTGGAATGTGCATTTGGTTAGCTTTAACCTGGGTAACTTTGGGGGTGTTGTCTGAGGCTAGGCCATGGGATTGTTTTGGTTCAAAATCATGCACTGATGTGGAGAGGGGATGAATTAAGAAGCACAGTTCAAATCCAGTCTCTCTGGTCTGTCTCAGCAGGTGCCGAAGGGGCCTGGAGGAGTAAGCCAGGCCACATCATCCTTCAAGCCTCTTTCCTTGTTCAATCAAGCTCAGGAAATGGCCCTCAACCAGCATCTGGTGAGGAAGGGGACCATTCCCAGCAGGACTGCTTCTGGGCTGGTGAGTAAAGCTGTTCTGACCAAAGGTCCTGAGCTTGAGGTCAACAGCCTAGTCTAGGCTGTGGTGAGCATTGGTTTTCCTGGCCAGAAAAAAAACAAAGGGACAGGCAGGTGGTCTTGGGATGAAAACACATCGTGATCCCTTGTGGTGGTTGTGTGGGATAAGCGGGAGGGGGATGGTTTGCACCCCTCTTGAGCTCCTGGAAGGAGAGGCATGATGGAATTCTAAATACTTGCTCTTCCACTTTTGAGAGGAGACACCATAATCCACCTGCCTCAGCCTGCCCTTTGAATTTATCCCCAACTCCCCAGTCTCTGCTCCTGCCCCTTTCATTGCTCTCTTTGCAGAATCCACAGAACCTTGAATCCCGTGGCAGGGAAGCTCATTTCTTTCTGAAGCCATGCAAGAAAATGTTCCAAGTGACAGCAAACGTTGGAATAGCTGGTGACCCCAAGGCCCACTTGGGCAGCTACTCCCAGTCCTATGGGACCATCTGCAAGTCTGCTCTTCAGAATCTGCCTATCTGCAGTGCTTCTCATCCAACACTTGCCCCTAGCTCCCAACAGCTCTGAGCATGGCTTCTAGTCACTTGTGGCCAGGAGGCAGGCCTGCCCTCCTGCTGACTCCATTGGGCAGGCAGTATGCTCCACTCAGTCAAATCTGTCTTTGCGCCATCATGACCCCAAACTTCAGGAACCCACCAAGAAAGAAGAAAAGCTTGGTTCAAGTGGACTGACAGGTTTTTTCTTCTGCCTAGGCTGGCTAACCTGTATGTGAATCTTGCAGGTCTCTCCTCTTGCTGCTGAAGATTTTAAATAAAGCCTACCCCGCCAAAAAAAAGCTTCTGAGGTAAAAGCCTTTTCTACACGGAGTAAAATCAGCAATGGCTTTTTTTTATTCAGGGTAGGCTGAGTTCTGAACCTTGGGCAGTGGGTCACTCTTGGTCATGCAGCTAGTTCCTAGCTGCTCGAGATATTGTCCAGCTTGGAGACCTTTGTCCTCTGCTTCCCAGGATCTATTTTGAGAAGCCTTGAAGAGTACTGCTGTTTATTTATTGTATTTATTAAATTTATACACTGCACATCTCACAAAAATGGGCTGCAGAGGAAACAATCTAAACACATTCCTCAACCCATGCTTATGGGGTAGCACCTGTCCCTTCTTGGCCTGTGATCTATTCTTTATTCCTAGTACATGCATATGAGCATTGGGCATTTTTCATAAAAGGGTTGGGAAGAGTCCCAGAAGCCATGCGATGCATGCTCCCCCACTTTGGTCTAGAGACTCCTAGAGCAGGAAGGGATCATGTAGGTGCCAAGCCCAGCATTCCCCTCAAGGTTGGTACCATGGTGCAGACCATTTAAACCTAGCCACTAAAGGGAGAGGCAGAGGTCTTTCACCTCTCTGGCTGATTGGCTGTAGTGCTCGGTTGCTCTGCTTTCTAAAGTGACATTTCCTAATCATTCCTACTGTAGTCAGTTGCCTTGAAGGCTCTCTCTAGATCCAAGAACTCAGAAATAATTTTATGGCAGGTTAGACCACTGCCTCTCCAGCCAGGCAGAGACACAATCCTTTCAGCTGAGATCAGAGAGTACATTTCATCCAGCAGGCAGGCTGCTGTGTATTGGCAAAGAGGAGAAGGGATTCTAGACTCTCATAGTCCCAGGAAAGCCCAGGGCAAGATGGTGGTAGTGGTAAACCCAAGGGGGAAAAAGAATGTCAGGAGAAATGTACCTTACCATCCTACAAACTAGGTATGTGTAGCTTAAAGAAGAGAAGGGTAATACTGCTCTTCCAATACTTGGAACTCTGGGAAGAGAATGTAAGTAGCTCCTTGGGGCAGGAGAAAGCTTACCAAGGGAGATTGAAACTCAAAATGAGGAATTTCTGCCCTGCTTCCCTAGAGTTACATGTCCTCTATCACTGGAGGTTTTCAAGAAAAGATTAGACAACCATTTGTTCAGCATGGGATGGAAATTCCTGTCCTGGGCAGGGGATTGGATTATTTGACCTCCAAGATCTTCTCCTGCCCTATGATTCTATGATAGCCAGAGCAAGGTGGCTTCTGGTGAGATGGGTGACGTCTTGCCAGCTGGAGAAAGAAGTAGCTCGCTCAAACCACTAGCAAAATGTACATAGCCCAAGCGCCTGTTTATTGCCACTGCAGAGGAATGGGAGCTGGGGTGGGGGGGCAGTCACTTTAATGATTTATTTCCCAGAAGCAAAAACAGGCTTGCTGCATTACTAAAAGGAAAATAATTCACAAGAAGGTTGGTTCTCATGTATCACTACTCAGTTTGTCCAGACAGGTCTTCAAAGGAGCAGCTGCTGTGCCAAACTGGCTAGGCATGGGCACTCCCTTGTCACTTCACTCCCTTGTCCAGCTTTTCTTCCTCAGATCCTTTTCTTGGTAACTTTAATATAGCAAGCACATGTACGTGTTGTATTTTTAATAAAAATGCAAGATGTTATTGGCATTTTTGCAAATTGTCTAATGGCCACAACTCAGTGGTTTATGGGGAAAACAACAGCACCTCCCTACCCCATTATCTGCTAAGACCCACTTAGCCTGGCTAGAAACAGAAACAGCAGTGTCTGCAGGGGGAGGGGCATTTCAAGAAGGTCCCAAGAGCAGCCATGGACCCTGCTACAGATATCACGGTCAGCCCTCTCTTCTTTGGATCTGTTAATCATGCATGCCTGCAGAGGGCTCTTGGAAACTCAGTTCATATTTTTACAAATGTGCATCTGCCAAATGTAGGAAACAGAAGCAATTTACTTTGGAAAAACCGATGCAGTGGATATAAGAAGGTACCTCTGTTATCTAATCTGCATCTTAGAAGTTGCACAATGGGTCTGCCTACCATCAGAGGGTGCGTGTTGTTCCTAAATCTCCAAATTGTAGCCCAAAATGATGAAAGTTTAAAACATAACATTTATTTTAAAATGACTTTCTGTGACCTCTTTCAATATACAATTTTTCAGGGAAACTTGTAATCAAACCAAGGATCAATATAACACTATAACATTTAGAACAATACATAAAAACTAGCAGCAGCCATAAAATATTATATTGCTGATATCTGCTCTCCACATCCCTGAAAGTAAGAGCAGCCCTGCCTGTAGGCACCAGCTTAGCCTCACTAACATGAATATTCTCCGATGATTTTCTTGCGTATGCTAAGAGAGCCGCCTGGATCCTTCCCCAGAGAAGAAACAGAGGTGAAAACAGCAGTGGAAACTTTAGGTACTTTGTGTGGGAAATGGTGGCAAGGGCATACTTTCTGGCTCACAGCCACTAGTCTCAGATTCCTGCACTATCAGTTGGCTGGTGCCTGAAGACGAAGAGGCAAGCTTGCTCTTGGCTGACAAGGTGCATCGGAAGTTACTGCCAGGAGTGATGATCTCCTGAGACCCACCATGCTGCAGCCAGGAACGTAGGTGTGCAAGTTCTTCTGTGTACTGGTGTTCTTGGAAAAGTTGGCACTGTTGCTCCTGCAGGTGACTCAGAAAAGCCTTCAGCATGTGGGCTCGCTTAATGAGGCTAAGAAGCTCATTCTGTAGACTCCAGTTGTCAGCTTTCACTTGTTTGGTGTGTTGGATTAGACTGCGCACAGCTGCCTCCTCTGCCATCTTTGTCAGAATTTGGATGTTCTGCTGAGCATTCATCTCATATGCTGCTGCCTGGTGAAGGAACCGGCTTTTGACTTTGTGCATGTGTTCCGCATGTTGAATTTTGGTGATCAGCAGCTCCTTTTCCAGCTCCCGTATCTGGGCCAGGTGCCGGAGCTGCACCTCCTGCCAGGGCTGCAGCTCAGCCATTTCCTTGTTCAAGAGGAAGAGCTTGTTTTCCATGTCAGTGAGGTGATGCCTCACCTCTCTCTCTCTCTCGGTGTATTGAGCGGCCACCTCTGCTTTTTGTTTCTGGATCTGAGAGAGATCAAACCGATTCTGGTCATTCAGAGAAATAATGGCATTCTGACAACGCAGGGTTCTCCGGGTTAAGTAGGAGAGGTAGACCTTGTTGGCCTCTCGCACTTGCTGGGCTTCCTTATCCAAGAACTCGTTTTCCTCCTGGAAGTGTTGCAACCGCTGAGAGTAGGTGGCAATGTGTTCAGAGAGTATGGCAAGTTCGTTCTGCAAGCGCTGCTCCTTCTCACTCACAAAAGGGACAGCACTTTGAGGGCCTATAGCTGCCTCCTTACCTTTAGTTTTCTTAGCTTTGGGCTTCTTTTTCTTTGGGGCCATCTTGGGCCAAAGGATGGAATTTCAGATGCTGTTGAAAGAGAAAGGCAAACAGTCATATACATGATCAGGTGTAAAGATTTGCAGTCTGTTAGTAATGATGTTTTAGGACCTGAAGTTGAATCCATTCAAAGGCATTCTGCACTGCCACAAAACCTGCAATCTCACAACTCTGAAGCTGTTCTAAGTTCTCTGAAACTTTCTTAAAATGTTGTATTGAGAACTGAACACAAGATATAGTCTGAGTTAAATAAAATAAGGCAGAAGAAGTTTTTCCCCATGGAAAACCCCACAGTTTCTCCAGAGTCACATTGTTTGAATGAGGTGGCATTATATATTTTATAAATAAATGCATTTGCATTTTATATATTTGTGATTTGTGAACAACACAAATGGACATCCTCGCAGATAACATTAAGATGTTCTGTAGCCAACACATTTCCTACAATTTCAGACTCAATCTGCAAATACTTTTGTTCCAGAAAACAATGTGAAGGGTTGGCATTCACAACAGGCAACTTTGACCCATCTTCCTGAGTCTGTTACAAGTGGCACTAGCTCCACAGGGACTGGCATCAGTCATCAAAAAATGATACAAATTAGGCAGGGTTCCTTAGTTAACATAGCTTTTGGTTGCTGAAATGCAGTCAGTTCCTGCAGACAAAAGCTAAGCGGCTCCTTTTCTAATCAGCAGACTCAGCGGTTCCAAAATATCTGCATAATTAGAATTAAATTTCACAAGACAGCTGCAGGCAAATAAAAATGCAGAAATTCCAGGTTCTTGGGAGGTGGGGCTTGCAGAATAGTTTCTACTTTCTTTGGAACAGATTTAATTTCTTCAGGTAAAAAATCAAATAGATTTAAGCTATAAGATGGCATTTTCCACCTGAGGTTAGATGAAACTTCCTAATAAAATCAGGAAGAAAGAACAGTCCCTGTAGCGTTCTTCACCTCGAGTATGTTGTAGGTTTTATCCTCTCTCTATAAAGTTATAACTCTGCATTTACGTGAGCAACAGCCAAAGATAAAATCCATTTTAAGAATAAATTCAGTGTCTTTAACTCAAAGGTTGGCTGTATTTTGCAGTAAGAAACAGGAGCGTGCACGGTCAGTACAAATGGACAGGAAATGCTATCACAAGCTAAGCAATTGTTGGATATGTCAGCTTTAAGCAAGCACTTTCCTTATAAACCAGACAGGATCTCTCCCAACGTCTGTGTTCATACGATTTAATATATGGTATGAAACCAGAAAATGGGTTATTTATATGTAAATTTATATGTAAATAAGGCAGCTATAGCTTTGTTTATCGGTTTTATGGTTTCATTAAATCTTGCTTGAAAGGGAAACCTAAAAAAATTGCAGCTTACAGCTTAGAAACTTGAGCTACTGGAAACATAACATCCAAAACAAGTTTTAACTGTCAACAGCTTTGTTAATTTCCACGGCTGAAGATCATACACAGTCACCATTCTTGTTTACAAAGACGTCCACAACTGCGATGTTTACAGCGGGAGCATTGCAAGGCAGGGGAAGCATTGCCTGAACATCTCTGGGTGGGAACTAAGGGAAGTCAACGTTTGTCATTGACACAATCAGAATCCCATGTGGGAGGAAGGTCAAACGATGGAGAGAGGCACCATCTACTTCCTCTGCAAAGAGACATGCACGTGTCCAGAACACCAACCTGAGTTTTAACGCAATCTCTCTTTGCCCACAGCATAAATCTGAGAAATGGCAGGCGAGGCAGAGTTCTGCACCATCTGCCCTTGGCATCATTAGAAACATGGAGTTCTCCATGGCAACAGAACTCTTCTACAAACAGGCAGCAGATAGACATCCAATCAGGTGTTGAGAGGGTTAGGGCGTTCGGGGGTAGGGGTCAGGGCCAGGGCCAGGGCCAGGGTCAGGGTCAGGGTCAGGGTCAAGGGGTCAGGGTCAAAGGTTACGGTCGGGGTCAGGATCGG
>JANHZU010010813.1:230036-245874 GCA_032468055.1 Acrochordus granulatus | reverse complement strand
TTTTTTTACCACTGCTATAGTTAAATTTAAAATATTGTACCTGACAGATACCTGAATCACAACTGCTAGATATTAACATTAAAAAAGTATGGTTCATAGATGTAGAAATTCCAGGATATAGTCAAATTGGAAAAAAAAGGAAAATGAAAAAACTAATAAAATATTGGGATTAGCAAATTGAAGTTGAAAGACTATAACTAGATACCCCTTCACCTATTGGATCATAGTTGCAGAGATTCTGTATTTCCTTAACCTAAACTGAACAGAATGATCATGGGTGGGAAAAAAGGTGGTGGTTTGTCTCACAGACAGCCAGATATTTAGATTGGATCTGGCATTTTGTCTACCCATGGAGTCCTTTCCAAAGACCTGGGATAGGCAGATGTTGTTATTGTAACAAAATATTTTTGTTATAGTTTTTAAGTTTTTTTTTTATTGTTTTTTGTTATTAAGAACAAAACATCAGGAAAAATGGCATTTTAATCTTTTGGCCTTTTGCATATAAACAGAGTAGTAAGATACTGGCTATAAGTTCAAGATTTCCCAAAACTTGGAAAATGTTACAGAATTCTTAATGGACAAACAGAAATTGGATTTTTGTCTGTATAAGCAGCTTTCTGACAACAATCTGGGTTGACATGTGGACAACAGAAAAAGATATCTTCATGATGAAAAATAATAATACATATTAGTTTATTTTTATCTGAAATCACTTAGGGGAAACTAGGAGATTCATTTATTTTTCTGAGGAATCTGATGATACATATACACACACACACATACATACATACACACATACATACCCTTGCATTAACATGGAAACAATTGTTATATGTCTTATGTTTATTATACAAAATTATTATAATAGGCTATGGCCTTCAAAAGCAGTTTGTAAATCTGACATTTGCCTTTAGTACCCTATTGTTTTGGGATTACAGTTGTCTTCAAGGAAGTAAACTTGAAATATTTGGGATCTCATTGAAACAGGAACATCTGGAAAGGCCAAGTGCACAGTTGCACACAACAGCTACATAAATAATTCCACATTTCTCCTTGTTCTTTTATATATACCCAGATTTATTCTAACATGCCTATCACTATGATGTCAACAAAATTGGAAAGCTAAATTGCTCTTTTGGTTTTTCAGTCATTTTGTGGGCAATATGTTTTTCAGTTATTTTACTTTGCCATATTCTGAGATATAAACAATTGTGCATGGAAAAAATATGACAAACTTATTATAAAATCCTATCTTAACTCTTCTAGTTCATTTTCTAGGTAGTTTCACAATTCTAGTAAAACTCTTGATTTTTTTCCTTATTTATTGGAGAATATTTTAATAGCCACTTTGTTTGCAATCCATTTGAATTTCTCTGCTTTTATAATGTAATATTCACATATGATCCCCTAATCTCTACAAAGAGCCTATATACTAAATCTTTAACTTGTAGCAAAAAGTTAAAGTTTCAAGCTACTGCAAAGAGTAACCAATTGCAACAATGCCCCTGTGCTAACTTCCCAACATCTCAGCAAAGCAAGATAAAGGTGCCATTCCTTCTGCTGTTTCTTGTGTTAAAGAATTACTTAAGCATATTTGTTGGATTGCTTTAAGTAGCCTAACTAATGATATTTTGCCCACCTGAAATGTTTACTATTTTTTCCAGTTAACTCAAGTAAAATTTGTTTAACTTGTATCATCTGAGTCAGCAGCACATTATTATAAGTTTCCTTCATTGTGCATCATTCTATTTAGTTGGTCTTCGTGGTATAAAGAATCCGCAATCTTTTTTAAACCTCAGTTACATGGCCTGCTGAATCTCCTCTAGTACCATTTTCATCTAGAGTTCAAGACTCGCAGTAGCATCAACTTTTGATAATCAATCACCTAAGTAGCACAAAGCCTTAAGTTCTTTTTCAAGGAATGGACTGGTTATGCTTCAGATAAGTATATTATGTATAAGTTACAGCTGTAAATTAAGCTTTTTGTGTACTATATCTACAAAAATAGATTATTATGTGAAGATAATTGAAAATGTGATCAATAATATCATTTACCATAAGTTTATTTTGAGTGATGCATGGTGTTAGGCGCTGTTCATATACCACTGGAAAATCCTAGTTGACAGAATTTTCTTCCCCCTGCACTCCCTATATTTATGTGGTGGGAAGGTCAAGAGAAAGAAAACTAGGGCAAGGAGATTTATACTCGTCAAATACTGACTGTGTTTGCCGTTCAAGCCCTTTCTTGAGTAGTATAAAATTGGACCAGTAATGATTCATAATCATCATGACTCTTATTTTTTTATTAATATGCACTGCCTTGCATTATATCTTGGAAGCTCCCTGGAAAAAAATATTTTTATTTTTTTTATCAGACAAAGTTATCATACTAACAAAACAAAAATTAGAGCAGTAAAATGATTCAGTACCCATTCTTATGGTTTAAGATTCTACAGTTCAACATATTATAAAGATGTCCTTATATTCAGCTCACTAGTCATACAAACTAGAGGTGATTTTTATAATATCTTTATGGTTACCAGTTCTGCTCTTATTATTAGCAGGGAGTGCTACATGTGGCAGAGTATAATTTAGGCTGATAACTTAGTCCACACCTTCTCCATCTTACTAAAAAGCATTCTGTGGAAGCCTTAATTTAGCAAGGTGATGCTGAATGTGATCAATATTTAGCCACTGGATATTAAATATAAATAAATCTTTGTCCACTTTCTAAACAGCCTAAATATATAACACAGACATAAGGTGCATGTGCAAATTACCCATCTAGAGAGAACAGTGCACAAAGTGATATTAAAAAATCAGTGTTTGTATTGCTATCTTATTCTAATCTATAACATGTAAGAATAAAATATTACAATATTTCAAACAAATTTGCTTACAATTTAATTGCAAATCCAAATTGCTGCATGAGTAACCAAAGGCTAGATTACACAGATACTTGAGATTTACTTCTGAGTAAACATACACAGAATGAGTTCCACTATTTATTAACACAAAGAGAAAGCAAGGCTTTAAAGTGGTTCACAAAAGAACTTAAACATTAGATAAAGAACATCATCCAAGTAAATAAATGGATAAAACATAGAATTAAAACAAGTTAAAAATAAGAATCTGAAGACAAATAAAGATGTAGATGATTTAGATTCAGATATCAAACTGACATTATGCCATTATTACTACTACCAGCAGCACATATATATATGGCTTGTATTCAGATTTAAGTACGTACAAATTACCTTTTCACTATAGTCTTTTAAGACTAGGATTGGCTACTCTGTTAAACTGGGATGTGATGTAGAGAAAATGGGAAATCACCAGATACTGAATGAAAGCATCTTGCTAAATGCTCCAATTTATGGAAGAAAAAAATCCCAATTTGGGGCTTTAAATTTTAAAAAGAGCATCTCAAACTATATTCATAAACAGTCTAAGGATCAATCTGTAACTAGTTATACGTAATTACATAATTTTTGCTTGGCTTCCAGTTCCTTTTCTAGCAGCTGCAGTTTCAGTTAATTGTAGTTACAAACCAACTTTAAGGGACGCTGTTTAAAATACGTTACAATAATCCAAACAAGCTACTAAACACTAGAACAAGGAAAATTATATGGAAGATCAAATGCTTATATTTCTTATCTTTATCTCAATATTCAGAGCAGATAAGATTAAGACTTAGTAACAGTTGCTGCTTAAATGGTTTTATTTAAAAATTTTTTTACATAGCATTCTATAAAGGGTTTGTAGCATCAGTAATCCAGCCACCTTCTGTTAACACCAAGTCTGTCCTTTAAAATGTAAGGCTATCAGAAAGGAAATTACATCAATTAATTCTGACCCATTGCAGGATTACAAGAAGGAACAAACTGTGAAACTTAAAAGGCAGACTAACAAAAGAGAAAAATACAAATCCATGTGAAATATTTTGCATACTTCAAAGAGAATGCTGGTGGCTGCCAGACCCTCAGAGGTTGGTCTCTTGCGGCTAATTCTTCTTTGCTAGTTTGTAAATTAATCTCTCTATACAGCTTTTTCTTTTCTCTATTCCCACCCTAGTTACTAAACTAACAAGAGCAGTCTGTACCAGAACACGAGAGGTAAAGGATTGAAATTAAAACGACATCACACCCTCATTTGACCCTGTGGCACACTTTTATCTAAAAAAATATTATTTTACAGGTCTGCTTCCCACCTATCCCCTTCCTAAAATGTGTTTTTCATTTGCAGTTTCTGTGCAATTACTTGACTTTTTTCTAAACCAGCACATGCATATCTAAGGTAGAAGGCCATTAGTAGTTTCTATAAAGTAGCAACCTTTGGTCTCAGGGAATCAGAAAGAAAAACACCTCTAGGAAAATAAAACAGTTCATAATGAAGCCATGTTTCTCAGATAAACTTTCATATTTTAAAGCTGCTTAAATTGATATTATAGTGCTTTTGGAAAAAAAATGTTACATAGTCCATTACATAGTTTAAGAATTACTGATCAAGGGCCACCTTTCTTTTTCTTTCAGGCTTTGATGCAATTTGTTCATAATAAATAAAAATTAGGAAAGGGTTCCAATTCAGGTTCTACAGCAGCATTTTGCCAGTAAGTGGAACTCTGCCAATAGTTTCTTGTATGTTGACACATTCTCAACCATAACTTTAGCCCAGGTTTCAATAAATCAAGTTGGCTTGTTACATATTTTTAGTACTGGAAGTGATAGGAAGGCACTGGACCAAGGTTTCTCAACTCTGGCAACTGTAAGATAAGTGGACTTCCTTGCTGGGAGTTGAAGTTCACACATCTTAAAGTTATCACACTTGAGAAACCCTTCCCTGGACAGTACAGGGAAAGATGCTAAACGAAGAGAATGAATGAGGGCTAACATTAATTGTGGTTATAACTCTGCATTTTAATAGTCGTTGGAGAAGAAAGGGAATCAAGAAAATACACCAGATAAAACTGATACTGAACTACTAGGCCCTAGTTTTACAATTGCGGAAGAGTTAGGCCCCAACCTAGGCTGCAGCTGATACAAATGCAGCTGCCATCGCAAAAAACTCTAGTGGGTGAATGTGATGAAGTCTCTTGAGTGGGATGGTCTATTTATAATAGTTACAAATAGACCATCCTACTGCATGTCAGCTACTGAATTGAGAATTGATTTACACTAAGTATTTCTGACTGGAGACTTGGAGCATATAATGTTTTAATCTCTTTTTCTTTTATAGTCAACTTTCATACATCCCTGTAAACCACATTTAGAGCTGAAATATGTTTCTGCCTTATTGTCTAATTCTAGCTGCTTAGCCAAGTTAGTTAAGAAACATTCACTTATCTTGGATTAAAGTTTTCACCCTACCTTTAACCTTGGCAATCAGATCTGGAATGAAAAAAAAAACTAGAGAAACACTAAATTGTAGTGCTTGCTACAATTGATAGCATGCAGATGCAGAAAACACTCTTTGTTCCCACCTAAGTGTTATCAGATTGCTGCAGCCCAAATCTGGTGGTCTTATTGTAACTTTAGCTATACTGTATGTATCTCTGCCAATTTATGACATGAACATCTAACTGACTTCAATAAAGCTTTATAGGTCATGGCCATGGTATTGGCCAAGGAAGCATTCCTCTTTCTTTGTTTAACCAATACCCAGAAGACTTCATATCTTTTTCTAAAATTGTTACTTTGATTCTTCCTAAATCTTCTGAAGTGCAATTTCAGAAGTGCACAACTGCATTCTCTTGGCATGCTGTCTCCGTAGGTTCTTTCTTCATAATTCACTCTGAATGCATGAAGTCACTCTTCCTTTGATTCTGCACCATAACTCCAGCAAATTATTTCTGCATAAATGTTGTAGCATCTTATGTATTACTGCCTAACATAAGAAAAACATTGGTATGAGAACATTCCTTTAAGTAACCCTCTGTGAATCAATTAAATCTTTATAAATATGCAATGAAAATGGTAAATAAACAGTAGTGATTGGGCCTGCTTCAGGGTATAATAGGAAGAGGTGGGGGAGTGGAATTAAAGCCCTCTGGTGAGGTATAGGATGCTGGGAAGTGGTACTAAAGCAAATATTTGGTTATTACCTCAGATGATATATCAAGTCTTTTAGGAAGATAGGACAAATAACTGCTCCTCATGGATCTATTAAAGAACTGTAACACTTTCAGTTAGTTTGCGTGTATGTGTAAAGGTAAAGGTTTCCCCTTCCAGTTGTGTCCAACCATAGGGGGCAGTGCTCATCTCCATTTCACAGCTGAAGATCCAGAATTGTCCGAAGATGCTTCAGTGATCATGTGGCTGCTATGATTATATGCCAAGATACATGGAATGCTGTTATCTTCCACATACACACACAGACACATACATATGTACAGACAGAAGACGCATTTAGGAATTGCTGAATAATTCCTCTGGATCAAATTCAATTTGTCATGCCCGGTGACACTTTTTGCTTTTAAATATCTACATGAAATTGCTGGACAGCTTAGGAGATTTGGACTTGGGTATTATCAGTGTGCTAATGACATTTGGATCTTTTTTTTCTGTGACATCTTTCAGTAAAGAATGTGGGTCCAAACAGGAGTGTTCATCATTAAGGATCATAATTTCAAAGAGATGGATGGGGTTCTACTTTTGCAGAAAAAGTGGGTATACAATTAAAGTGTTTTTGTACCTATATCTCTTTTTTTCCCTCAGACTGAAACAACAATAGGAACATTTTTATCAACTTTGGTTAATACTCCAGCTGTGTTACAAGTTATTTTACAACTGCTGCATGTACTGGTAATCTCCAAACTCTATTACAGTGTTCTCTATGTGATGATCTCTTTGCATCTAGTCTGAAATTTTCATTTGGTAGAAAATTCAGCAGCTAGGTTGATCTTGAGAAGAATGTGTGACATATTTTACCTGTTCTTAAAGCACTACAGAGCCTGGAAGAAAAATCCCAGGGAAAATTAAGGTGCTGCTTATTAGCTTTAAAGCCCTGTATGATTTAAGGCCAGGTTGTTGAGAAAACACCATTTTCCATTTGGATCTATATTTACTGAGATCATCTGAGGAAGTTTCCCTATAGTTGTTGTAAGCTTGAATGCTGGTAACTTGAGATCAAGCCATATTCATTGCTAACTCAGCTCTTCAGAATGCATTCCCTGCAGAGCATCGGAGATGTCTAACTTCTTTATTATTTAAGTTACCTTATTATTCAACTATTTTCTGCTACAGATGTAGCTCTGGCTTCAGTGAATCATGGCACATATCTTGAAAGTTCAAATTCTTACACAGTCTTCTGTGGGTCTGCTAATTGTTCTGCAATATGCTGTTATCAAACTGAGTTTGTTTATTGAAAAAACACAATAATGGGGATCACATAACACTGTAAGTAAAAACAAACTGCACCATCCTTTAGCACAGTTACAAACCTAACAGTGGTGTGGTTCAGTCACAGCAAAATTAATAAATTTCATAAAACAGAGGATGTCCTCACTCTAGGACTGTATAAGAATTGTCTGCTGCCAGGATCAAATGGATCTGTAATGTATATTACTAAACTTTTGAAATATTAAGCCTCTAAAAAAATACTTTCTGCTTAAATCTTTGCTGGGTTTTGGGGGGGGGCTTAAGAATGAGTATTTTTCAAAAAGGAAGATGCCTCAGAGACATTTCTTGTTTTAATATGGGCACAATATTAAGTCATTTACATCTCAAAAGTCCATCAATGGAAATGGCATGTCTGAATCTTCCTACAATGGGAACTTTGTTATTTTAAAGACTCATGTAAGTATCTTTCAGCCATTGCATTAAATTGTCAATAAGCTAATTCTTAATGCATTTCTCCCCTGAATGTTAAAGACTGTTGCTTGTTAATACAAGATCCAAATAATACCTTTTGTAGTGTTAGAAGATTCTGAGGCAGGGGTCCCCAAGGGTTTGATCCAAGCCGGGCAGAAAATAATGAAGCAAAGACAGTTGCCTGAAGAGGAAGAGTTTATTCTGACAGCAGGACAGAGTACAAATCTCAGAAGGTGGGCTGACAAAGGCAAGGGGCAGCATTTTATAGACACAGGATCTTTTGAGGTGTAGAGAAGTTTAGCTGAGTTTGATTGTGATTTAATTTGGGTGATGGTTCTTGATGGTCCCTTGGTTTATGTAAACATTTCTTGTGCTATGAGAGGGGGAGAGGAGATTGGCCAGAGCGGATGGACTGGATGGTACCATGTTGGGTGGACTATGTGTGTGCAACAGGGAAGATGTTCTTCTTAAAGTGGGTGACTCGTAATACATAAAATAGCCTTTGTTCTATTATTAAAACACAGATGGGCAAAAATATTCAGTGCATTCAACCACCACACACAAAGATATAATGTAAGGAAAAGAAGGTCAATCTTCCCCACTAAGCAAGCTGAGAAAACAATAAGAAGACAACTAGCTGGATACATAGACAGTCAGACTAAGGAGCAATGAAAAAGGGACAGAGGAATTAATAGAGTTTTTAATTTTGCTTTATTTTATCTAATACACAATTTGAAATAAAATTGTTGGTTTCCCCTCAAAGGAAATACCATATCCAAATCATTTAAGGGAATCCTCTAAAACTAGCAATGTTTAACACTGTCCTTCTCACATAAAATATTAATGTAGACCAATTCAACAAGCTTTGAGAGCTGGTGTTTTCCAAGTTTGACAAAAGGTGGACATTTTTAAAAAATGCTGCAAAATAGAAATGATGGCCATTTCTGTGGTATCAAAGAAGCAATTACTACCTTCCACATTAAACATTAAAGAGAATCAAAACCATTTTAACTTACTCACTGATAAATGAGGGCCAAGGTATAAGAATCCAGTTTCCAAGATTCTGAAACTGGACTCATTTTTTCTGTGCAGTAAACTATTCTAAACAGAACATGTGTGACAACTTGCTTTCTTGGTTGTGAGCTACTGTAAGAAGCTTGAGAGCACTTGCTTTGTGCATCTCAAGAAACTCCAGATTAGAAACAAATTTCTATTGGAGCTGAAGATGGAGGGTTCTTCATTATAATTGAGAATGGGAGTCAAAATACATCTTTTTTGTGTACACCACTTAGCACTTTAGAATGTATGTTTTGATCTTGTTGAATGATTTTGCCTTCTATGATGTATATCAGGTCCCCAAACTTTTCAGCTCATTGACCCCTTCATGAAGTTTCAGATTGTTGTCAAGGGGAATGTAAAGTAAAATCAAGAGAAGAAATGGTGGTAGAAGGATATAGTTGTCAATAGTTCTCTTATTTACAATTATTAGAAAGATTTAAAGTAGACAAAAGTTATGTTTTTTACATTGTAAGACTGAGTTTGAATAGAATTGTACACAAATGATGACCATGTTACTGCTAAAATGTATAAACTATTACTGAAATTTGAAATAGAAAAACAAATGAAAGTATATATCATAAAGTAGACTAAAAATTTTGGTCATAATATATAATTGGTACAATGGGAAAATATATGATTGAAATTGACACTACACTATGGTCTTAAAAATTATAAAATGATGTACTACTGTTATATGTCATGCCATATGCAATACCATCTAGAATGTATAAAGGAACATCAAATGTGTGTTGGAAATGTGAATAACAAGAAATAACATTTTACACATCCATTTGTTGGAAGTGTAAAAAAGCTAAAAAATTCTGGATTAAAATACACTCATAAAATATATTTATTTAATAAATATATTAAATTTATATATTTAATATATAAATATATTTATATATTAAAGATTAATATATAATTGAGACCAGAATTGGGAATGAAGAAGAAACAGCAGGGAAAAAGAACTGCTTTGTCATGGAACTTTGTTATTTGTTTGCTACTTAAATTTATATGCTGCCGAGATCAAAGCGGCTCTTGGTGGCTTACAATAAAAAACATAAGAAAAACAGAATTAAAAACAAGTAAAAATCATTACATGATAACTGTAACAAGATTATTGTATGTGCTAAGATGGAAAGATTTGGCACTACCCACAAGAGGAATAGTTGGTAAAGATGATGTAACTTGCTGAGAAGGACAAATTGATGTCTTTGATCAGAGAAAAGACAGTATCTATGTCTATCACAACCCCTTATGGACTTTTTGCGTAAAAGAAGAAAAAAGTATGATTCATGGTTTTAATGTTTAGACAGGATAGGTTTTTATCTTCCTTCTTAAAAAATTTAATAAAAATTGTATGAAGTTTCAGATTGTTCAACCCCCAAACATTTATATGAAAATAATGTAATAAATACTACTTTAATAATACTATGATAATAGATAGCCCATGGTCTCTTGGGGATCTGTATTGACCACTTTGAATGATATCTTTGTGAGCTATCCAGATGTACTGAGATTAGGTGGCAAATAAATTAACTTGAAAGAATAGGCAAACATGCCCCCAGTTGAAAGGAGAGAATTTTCCTGGTTTTTATCTGGACAGTCTTAATGCTCTTAATTTGTAAATAAAAGGTAAAGGTTTCTCTTTCACTGGTGTCCAACTCTAAGGTGTTCATATCCATTTCATATCTGAGGAGCCAGTGTTGTCTGAAGATGCTTCCGTGATCATGTGGCCGACATGGCCATCTATAAATTAAATGACTTCCCCTTAGCCTAATATGTTGATTTTAGTGATAAAATACTGTTGACAGCTTGTTTTCACTCTAGATTAAGCTCTTATTATATGCCTTTACATTATTTGATAATAATTAAAAAAGTTCTCGCCTGAATTTTAACCTTTCTCTTCTATGGTTCTAATCCCTCCTTGTAATATTATTAACAATTTGGGACAGTGACATCAGAAGTCCTGCACTAAGGTATAGACAGGTTATGAAAAACAATTCAGCTTGATTTTGGAAATAATTATTATATATGAGCTATGTTTGGATAGCTGCCCATTCCACAACTGTGTCATCTCCCAAGTGGCTTGTAAGTTTCATTTTAAAATCACTGTTGCTGAAAGTAATATTTTTATTATTTAATTTTTCTGTTATCTATTTTCATTAAAGTGTAAATCTAATTACACCAAGGCAGTAGACTTTTTGTATATAATTAATTTATTAAGGTAATGTAAAATAAATTCTTAATTTAATTTCTGTTTTTTGCTTGAATAAGTACAAGTCATTTACAAATATTGTTGTCTAATGGCAACAAAGTTTAAAAAACAGGCATCTGGACTGGATTTTTCGGGCCTGTTTTTTAAACTTTGTTGCGATGCAATTACCCTGGACGAGTGAGAGTCTTCACAGACATTGTTGTCTAATGTACAGCAGATTTTTATGCAAATATAAAAGATATAAAGTGATACTTTATTGGACTGATTCTCAAATATATTGAAAGGAGATCAAATGTCCACTAATTTCTGATATGTATTAAGAACTTAAGCTTTGACACTACTTCATTGGAAACAGACTTTGAGTATATTTTCCTACATGCTTGATCTACTTAAAACAGTAATTCAATAAATCCCAGTTAATCAGTTAGCCTGTTTGTTTCTTGGCATGACCATAATATCCTACATGGAATAAAATATGCTCGAGTTTTGTCCACAGTTATGCATACAGCAGAAGATATTTTAATGATGTCCTTGCTTTTTCATTCATTTCTTTTTGGGGGGTGGGTAAGTTTTCATCTGTCCCTAAGGTTGCAAATGAGAAAGACCCCTATATTTGTCACTCTGTTGCAATCCAATTTTGCTTACCTGGAGCATTCTGGAAAGGTTTGCTTTAAATTTGAATGATTCTCTACTTAGCATGAGATTCTGATTCATCTAGAAAACACCAGGCCATGAATCTCAACAGTCTATTTTCATAGTAAAAAATATAAAAAAGTAAAGGTTTCTCCTGACAGTGATGGCTGACTCTAGGGGCAGTGCTCATCTCCGATTCACAGGTGACGGAGCCATCATTGTCTGAAGTCACTTCCTTGGTCATGTGGCCAACATGATTATATGCCAAGGTAAAAGAAACGCTGTTACCTTTCTCACCTAAATTAGGCATAACCTATTTATCTACTTGCATTTTTACATGCTTTTGAACTGTTAGGTTGGCAGGAGCTGGAACAAGTAATGGGAGCTCACCCCATGTACTAATAAGTGCATGATGCTAATATATTTCCTTACTTCTCATTCCATCTAGGCAGCTATCTCCATTATCATGGCAACAACCTGTTTTTCTCTCATATTTCCTAAATCCAGGGAGGGATAACTCTTCATTCAAGAGCTGATACCATCTTTTGAATATTTTATTGTGGTCTTGGAGCTCTCAAACTTCTACATCAGAACATTCTAAGATCTCATGTCATTTGAGCCATTCTTTATTCAAAAGAGTCAAAATCCTTATCACTCAGTAGTCTCAATCTCATTGCCTTCACGCTTCTGGAAAGTGAGGAGTCATACACAATTAGCATATTTTAGCTGGGATAGTCTTATTTAATGACTGAACCTTTCTCCCAGTAATATGTTCAGAGATTGGAAAAAAAACAGTAGTTATAACATTACATGTATTGAACTATATACATAGTAAGGTCTAATTCTCTTAAACAATGAAATCTACTTATATATTTATATTTATAAAATTGTGGTATGATTTGATTTAAAATGAATAATCATGGGATGGGGTGGAGAGAAGACTATATATTCTAACTTTTAAACATCCTACTTAAAGATAAGGGATTAGTTATTAATCTTATCAGTCACTAAAACATTACTAAAATCAATAAAATGTAGGAAAAATCTAAAGAGATAAGCAATTAGATAACCTAATCTGCAGAAACTTATTCAAGGCAAGAAATGCAAAGCAGTTTGTATCACACAGTATCACACGCTACTGAATGACTGAGAACTAAAATGATGGAAAAATTCAGTGTTGACAACAGCAAAGGTGAAAACAATACATTTGCATAAAGCTTCAATTAGCTCCTATTTTTTATGAAAGGAAATAACTTTTTAAAAATCATTTAGGCACTAGCTCTTAGCTCCATACAATTCAGTGTTAAAATAGCAAGGAGAATTCTAAGAGGTATTCTAATAAACAACATGATTATACATTCATTAAACAAATGAATATATTTACACTGTTCTGCTAAAAATGCTCAATTACATATTGATAGCAACGATAACAATGCAAAAACCTTTACAAAACCTATATGTAGCAAAGCATGATAATTTTAGTTTGCAATCATAAGTCATATTGCTGCAGAATTGTAAACATCATTTTAAACAAAGAAAAATGTATCAACAAAAGGTTTTTGCAGTTCATTCTCCTCGCATTCTAACATTTCTCCCTCCATTTTCTATCTATCATAGCCTATTTCCTGCCTAAATTATTAGTGATATCTTATTCTCAGATGAAATAAAATGGTTTATCACCCAAGGAACCTTAATGTAGGGTACAGCTGAGCCGTTATTGTAATTGCATTCAGATAACATTATTTATATACTAAATTCAAATTAGGCATGGGTTGCTACATATTTTCATTATAAATATTCATAAACCTTGCTGATAATATTTTATACTGTGTATTCTTTTCAGAGTTTTCCCTCAAGCTATCATAATTTCTTTGGAGTTTTTGGAAAAAAATTCTCCTTTTGTTATTTCATTTTGCATCCTTTTCCCGTTTTTCTATTTCTGATATATACAGTACCAAATGGGAAATACTATTATTTAGATAGATTTGGATTTCTTTACCTAAATAGTTACAGCCTATTTTAAATTGCCACTTCTGTGTGTACACTATTTACCATTAAGCTATTAATATTACTTATTCTACAGAATTGTAAATAGCAACATATTGCTCACTTCTAGACTGTAAAGATTTCAGTCATTTATACAGAAGAAAAGAACAAACAGTTTCTTAGTTATTAAACTGCTTTTTTACATCAAGGAGAATATTGTATGTATGTGTAGGAGGAGAAGCTAGAATCTGTCCTTTGATATATAATAAAATTAAAAGATCCTTATTTGCTATGTTACACTTAAGTATGCTAATCTATTAATACCTCCGTAGGCTACATCAGAGTTTATCTAGTGTTATCTAAGCTTATATGTGCTTATGGGATGTGAGATAATACATTCTAATATCTTTAAGCAACTCTAAGTCCAAACCTTGAAGAGAACAAGAATAAAAGACATTTTATACCCACTTGATTAATTGGGAATGACATTTTTTGCCTACTACAGTGACCCAATTATGAGCTCAAACCCTAAAGTCTTATGTCTTTTCCAAGAACATTAGTAAAAAAAAAAAGCCTAGTTAACTGATACCAGCCACATGCTATTTACACATTTCAAGGTTGCAGTTAGTTTAATAACCCTAGCAGAGGAGGATACAAGCCGAAACGGCATTTGAAGATATGCAGATAGATTGCCAATCGTCAACACTGATGATGGAATGCTGGAATGATAATTACCAATAACATTAATGATGTGGTAATATTTCTGGCTTCTCATGAACTGACCAAATATGGGTTTTTTTTGTTTTGTACTTTAACTAGACTACAAATTACATTTTAAATGTATAATATGGTAATAGAGCTACATTACCTACATTTGGGGCAGATTTATTTTCCTGTAATTGCTCTAAAGAAATCAATAAAAAAAATTATCACTTGTGCAATCACATTGAGACCAGGGCTAGTAAATATAAAGTCAATTAGTTTCCTACAGCACAATGCACTCAGATGGGAAGAGTTATTATACACATATATAAATTGAAACTCTGATATTTGTTTCCACTACAAAGAAAGTTTAATATGAAACTCTGTAATTACAGCCTACATTATTGTAGATACATGTTTTTAACAAAATTAATGATTCCCTCTACTTATTTTGTGATATGTTTTTCTTCCAGATAACAAAGACTTAGCAACTTAATATTTTTGATTATCACCTGTCAAATAAATGTTGACTCTCAGCAACAATATAGTTAGATTTTTCACCAGGAAGGCAATTTAATATACTGAAACATAATGAATCTGATTTTAGTCTACATTAAAAAAATGAATATTTTAGTTGTGTTTTTTAGTATACCAATGAACCAAAGATTTGTGAAATAAACTTATAAATTATTATTCATGCCAAATAATAAAACTATTTTGATCTACACTTTATATTTATTACATATGATTATACATATTTTGCTAAGAAATCTTTACTTTGGTTTGTTGTTGAAAAATATTTTCTATAATCAGTAGAATTATCATTTTTTTCCTTCTCCACTGGGCTCTTTCTTTCTGCTGTTATAAAATCTTTCACATTAGTTTAAAAAAGAAATAAAAGGGGGGAAAGAATTAAAGTTTTAATACAGTCAATTACACTTATCATTGATGCAATATATTTGAAAATATATTATATTTCTGATTTCTCTTTGTACTTGTATATAAAAAACTGATTTTTCCAATCATCTCAGAACTGGCTTAAAATACCTTGCAGACATTTATTATTGTTAAACCAGTCTATTTAGTTGTGGCCAATAACGTACTGCTGACCTAGGCAGAAGAAAAACCTAAAATAGGATGGGTTATGTAGTACCCATGGTTATGGTCTTATACTTGTATCATACAGTCTTTAAGACATAAGCTATAATAAAGGTTATTTGGAAAAATTAAGGAGTCAGAAATCTTAAAAAATTATTTCAAAAATAAATAAATAATAAGAAGTAAAATAATAAATTTCCCTTGTTTCTAGAACAGCTTTTATTTTTAAGAAAAGAATCCATACTCTCTAGGCATTAATTAGTGTCAAATTAAATGTTGTTTCCTTCAATTTGCCTCTAGCTAATCATGCTCCAATGACTTTTTTGGTCAGTTT
>JANHZU010010813.1:195398-219354 GCA_032468055.1 Acrochordus granulatus | reverse complement strand
GCCTTTTGGATTAAAGGTGAAACGTCTTCGACTTGAAAAAAATCCAGTCCAGATGCCTGTTTTTTAAACTTTGTTGCCATCCATTTTATAAAAAATAATTTTGGGCAGTATATAGCAATTGAATAAAACAACAAACAAAATAACAGCTTATCTAATGGATTTCTTCTTTTCTTTTAGAATTTGGAATTGGATCCATAAATAAATTACTGGGTAAAATAAACACACACACACACACATACATATATGGTATGTAGCAGAATCCCCCAAAGTGATCTATATAAACCCTCAGTGGCCTATGGGACTACCCAATGGGTCAATTATTATTATTCATAGCACTATTAATTAAATAAGTATTTATTAAATTATTTTCCTATAATAAATTTTTAGAGAGCCAATTTGGTACAGTAATTAAGGCATCAGATTAAAAACAAGAAGTCCACGAGTCCTTAGCCACAAAGCCAGCTGGATGACTTGGGCCAGCCAGTCACATTCTCATAGATCTAGGAAAGAGGAAATGGCACACAACTTCTGAAAAACTTGCCAAGAAGACACTTGTTCAGGCAGTCTTTGAGAATCAGACCTGATTGATTGGAAGAAAAAAAATAAATATTTGTGGGTTGATGAACAATCTGAAAATGCATAAAAGGGACAATGACCTGAAAAGTTTGGGGAATCCTGGAATATAATATATATTGTATATTCATATATATTACTTTCACTGATGCATATCAGAGAATAAATTTAAAAGTCTGTACAGCCTTAAACAAACCAACCTTTAGGTAACCTGTCCTATCTTCCTAGGGAGGAAGAGTGTGCTGTTGAATGTCAGAAAAAATTACCCAATTTAATTAAAAAAAAAAAAGTGAATCAAATATATAAAACTTTCAGAAAAAGCGTCTGATTTCACAGTATTCTGGGAAGAAAGAATTGCAAGCTAATTTAATGGAAAATAACTGATATTCCCTCTCCTAACTCTGATCTTGTAATTGAGTGACACCACATTAATGGAAATCAGAATAAGGAAAGACCATAAAGTGAAAATTGGAATTTGAAATTCCTTTAATAACTCTTAAATGGGTAGCTCTCTAGAAAGTGAAGAAGTGTAAAAATTTAAAAAAATGGCACATATATTCCCACTCTTAGGAATGTAACTAACTTATATATATCTCTAACATGGAAATATACACTGGTCATTTTGTTTGGCTCAAAGTATATTTTATGATTTGGGAGTGAAGATTGTGTTATGATGCACTATGTGCCCCTAAATATCTGTCAGATCAATTTAGTAAAGATTACACTGAGAACAGTATAAAGGGAATAGTGTGATTGAAGCTGCTGGAAATATCTGAAATGGACAGATCAGTTGCTTTTTACTTAGATTTGGTTCAGATTGATCTGTTAAGTAATTGCTTTACCTGCTTTGATATAGAAATGTGTTAGTTATTTGACTATGTGAATGTTGTTCCATGCTGAATTAACTTTGTAATCTTTTGATCCTATATTTGCTTGTTTTAACCTGTAGCAGAATTGTATTTTAGTTAAGAGAGTGAGGAGGGAAATACTTTTTGCCTTAGAGAATGATTTAAAGATAAATACTCTGCACTTGCGACCCTATGAAGATATGCATCCCCAGGGAAGTTTGATGCTGTACTTCAATTCAAAAACTCTAAATAAGTCTGGTAATTGTTAAACTAATGAGTTACCTAAAATGGAGACATATGAGAGGAGTTTTAAATAATGAGTACTCACTATTTGATGCTGCAATGGAAATGTGCCATGCTTGGCATTATCAAGTTTCTGTTGCAGTTCTATCCAATATAGAGGGGAAAAATCCACTCCATTATAAATGACAAAAATGCAATCCATATTACATTTATAATATTTATCTATTATATCTATTGATAAATAGATCTATTTACAATATTTGTCTATGAATTAATCAATAAAAATCCCAGGGGTTGTGGCTTCTGCTTGAATTTCTCAAAAATCTCTGAGTGGTTGGGCAAAAAGTGTTGGGAAATGCCCAACCAGGCAGAGAGGAGGAATCAAGCAGGGAGTTAGTCTTGAATCATTGCACAGCCACAAGAGATCCCCACCCCAGCTCCATAGGACCTTATCTATCTGTTTCCAAGAGAAGACAAGCAGTCTGGGGAGATTCCTATACTATAGGTAGAATTTCAATAAAGTAGTCAACTTGAACCCTTCATGTATTTCTGAGGCCTGACAGAAAACTTCTCTTTCCTTTTCTCCATCCCCTCTCCATTCCACTTTCATTCCAGTTCGACTTCTGCTTTCCCTTCTGCTTTATTCCTCTTCCCCTTTCTCTTTTGTTTTCTCTTCCTCTTCCTCTTCCCCTACACCTACCCTACCTCCTTCTTTACTTAGGAGAAAGCTCTCAGGTTACAACAATAATTCCTAGCCATATATGCTCCTGGGACCATCAATGTTCACTCCAGAACTAAATAAGAGCACCTTAGAGCTAAACCTTTTCATAGTAATTTTTACTATGCAACAATATCTGACTTCCCAAATTTATTGATTCATGGATTCATTCTTTGATTTATTTTGCTGGTCATCTCTCAATATTAACTCTTGGCCAAGTCAATTTAGACAAACAGCAACCACATCATATGCTTTAAGTAGCATTCCAACTCCCATGCCTAGGAACACTTCTGTATCTTAACAGTCTTCCAAAAGGCTGGCAGGGGCAGGATTATACTAATCTCTTATTTTTGTTTCAAAGGGCAAAAATAAAAATAGAAATTATTTGCTTTTTGGATCCTCCAAAGTGACATTCTTTAATTGATGGGACCCACAATAAATCTTTTCTGGTGGATCTAATTGGATGGGAAGAAACAATTGGGGGAGTCCTAAAATAACTTGGCCCTATGCCATGAAAGGTTTTATAAATAACCACAACTGTCTTGAACTGCATCTGGAAACATACTGAAAGCCTATCCTGCTTGCAAAGCAGAGGTGTAACATGAGTCTACTGAGAATCATTCATAACTGCTTGTGGTGCTGCATTTTCTGCACCAGCTGTAACTTCCATCCAGGAGGTGACTAAGGAATGAATAACCATGAGCAGAGCTTCCCTATCCAGAGCTTCCCTATCCCACCATTCTCATGATGTACTCTGCATCTCCAGGAAAGAGCACAACTGCTACACGAGATAAGGGTTTGCAAAAGCTTTCTGACTTTAGCAGCTACCTGCTTCTCAAACAGTAGCTATGAGTCCAGGAGAATTCCAAGTTGCACACACTGATTTTGTTCGGAATAGTGCAACCCCATTGAAACAAGAGATTGAAAATCTTGAGCTCCAGGAGGCCCTAAACATCAAAAGCCTCTGTTTTGCTAGCTGAAGCCTATTCTCCCTCATCTACATTCCCATAGCCTCCAGACATCAAGACAGAACCTCCACAGATAACGATTTAAAGCTAGATCACTTTAATGATAATATATATTATCAGCATACGGATGATACCTTCCCAATGCCAGGATATGATCTCTCCCACTAAGTTCATACAGATGTTAAACAGGAACAGGGAAAACACAAATCCCCATGGTATCCTGTAAAGCAAGAGATGTAGGCTAGATCACTCCCCTATTATCAACACTATAGATCACTATCGAACTGTAACCAAACTGGAGGAAGGAGAATCCTGAAAGTGGTCCAGAAAGATACCATATTTGATGGTACTGAAAGCTGCTGAGGGCTAAAGAGAACAAGGATGGACATACCATCTGCATCTCATTCTCATCAAAGAAAAGCCACAAGGGCTATCAATGCTATCACAAGATTCTGAAACAGACTGAAAAGAGTCCAAATAATCCACTTCCTCCAGAATTCTCTGAAACTGCAGCACAAAAATACCCTTAACTGTCTTCTCTACAATAGGAAGATTGGAAACAGGATGAAAGTTTTCTGACCGCATCAAGTCTATTGATGGCTTTTTGAGAAAGCGGTAAATTACCATCTTGTTCAGAACTGGTGGGACCACTCCATCTCTCAAATAATTCACGTATGGAATCTTTGACTCCTATCATCCTTCATCACTGCTCATGGTGGTCTAGGCTAATGGAGCTTGGAGTCTGACACATATTTAGGCTGCTTATATATTGTCTAGTGCTGCGTTAGAATCACAATTGGACCCTCCTTCCCTTGGGACTGTATATATTGCAAGGTTTCTCTAATTGCAAGGTTTCTCTAAAAATTTTTTTTTCTAATTTTGTAGCTTGGAAATATCCTGGGCAGTTAACAGTGTTCCTTACTCCTCTGAAGTTGTTGTTCACTTGCTAAGTCATGTCCAACTCTTTGCAACTCCAAGGACCATAGCACACCAGGCCTTCCTGTATATACTCAACATATATACTCAGTATATATGTTGAGTGTCAATCCAGCTTTTACACTCTCCTTTTCACACTCATCAAGAGGCTCTTTAGTTCCTCTTCATTTCTGCCATTAGATGATGTCATCTGCATATCTGAGGCTGTTGAGATTTCTCCTGGCAATCTTAATTCTGGCCTGTGATTCATCCAGCCTGGAATTCTCATGATGCACTCTGCATATAAGTTAAATAAGCAAGGTGAAAATATTCAGCCTTGTTGTACTCCTTTCCCAATTTTGAACGAATCCATTGTTCCATGTCTGGTTCTAATTGTTGCTTCTTGACCTGCATGCAGGTTTCTCAGGAGACAGGTAAAGTGCTCTTGTACCTCCATCTCTTTTAGAATTTGCCACAGTTTGTTGCGATCCACACAATCAAAGGCTTTATCATAGTCAATGAAGCAGAATTAATTTTTCTGGAACACCCTTGCTTTCTCCATGATCCAGTGAATGTTAGCAATTTGATCTCTACCTCTTCAAAACCCAGCTTGTACATCTGGTAGTTCTTGGTTCACATACTGCTAAAGCCTAGCTTGTAGTATTTTGAGGATAACCTTGCTAGGGTGTGATATGAGCAGAATTGTACGGTAGTTTGAACATTCTTTGGCATTGCCCTTCTTTGGGATTGGAATGAACCACAGTCAGTTCCAGGTCTTGTTTTTACTGACTATATAGAGCTTCTCCATCTTTGTCTGAAAATAATATAATTAATCTGATCTCCATGTGTGGAACCGCCTCTTAGATTATTGGAAAAGTGTATTTGTTATAAGCAAAATATAAGAATTATATTATTTTAGAAGCAAAATAATATAAGAATTTTTGACAAAATTCTGTTAGTCTTTGCCCTGCTTCATTTTGTACTCCAAGGCCAGACTTGCCTGTTATTTCAGTTATCTTTTGGCTTCCTACTTGAGCATTCCAATCCCCTATGATAAAAATAACATTTTTTTGGTGTGAGCTCTATAAGGTGTTTTAGGCCTTCACAGAACTGGTCAACATCAGCTTCTTTGACATCAGTGGTTGGGGCATTGACTTGGATTATTGTCATGTTGAATGGTTTGCCTTGGATTCAAATTGAAATCATTCTGTCATTTTTGCGATTGTACTGCAGTACTGCTTTTCTCACTCTTTCATTGACTATGATGGCTACTCCATTTCTTCTAAGGGATTCCTGTCCATAATAGTACATATAGTGTTCATCTGAATTAATTTCTCCCATTCCTGTCCATTTTAGTTCATTAATTCCCAAGATGTCAATGTTCAGTCTTGCCATCTAATGTTGACCACATCCAGCTTACCTTGATTCATCAGTCTTACATTCCAGGTTCCTATGTAAGTAGAGTTCTTTACAGCACTGGACTTTCCTTTCACCTCCAGTCACATCACAGCTGAGCATCCTTTTGGCTTTGGCCCAGCCACTTCATTCTGGAGTTACTTGTAATTGCCCTCTGCTCTTCCCTGGCAGCATATTGGACACCTTCTGACCTGAGGAGCTCATTTTTCAGCATCCTATTTTTTAACCTTTTGTTACTGTCCATGGGATTTTCTTGGCAAGAGTACTGAAGTGGGTTGCCATTTCCTTCTCCAATGGAATCCTATAGCCCATTTTTCACCAGATGTCCAGGAATTCCAACATCTAGTGCAGTCCTTGCTGACTCAGGTAATGACCAAGCCTTTATGTTTTTTTGCAAATTATATTTCAACATATTTTTATGGGAGGGGAAAACTCTTGGTCTGGTTCCTCTGATGATATCTATCCAGTATGGTTGAATATCTCACATAGCTTGAGCACACAAGCCCCCTAACCAGTCAAGGTGATGCCTCATGGGGAAATTAGTCATTTACTTTTTAGTAATTATTCATTAAATATAGAAGAATCTTTCCAGATTTTTTTTTTTTTTGGTATGTATAACCTGCAATTCTAACCTGTATTACTGTCAGTGTAGAGCTCATTTATTTATTTAGTGCCTTTGAGTCTGCACTTAGTCCTGGTGCCTGCCTGGACTAATCCCAGTAGTTTATATGGAAAGTTTTTTGAAAGTCCGTGCCTTTTTTCTAGAGCTGATAGAGGTGACCGGTACAAGGTAACCTAGCTGGCTTTATGTCCAAAATGGCATTAGTACTCACATGTTCATGGTTTCTAGTCTAATGCCTTATCTCTAAACCAAACTGGCTCTATAGAACTCATTTATTTAGATTAATCAATGTACAATATGGAGTAATATTTTTATTATAACTTCTTATCCTCTTTGCTTCCATCATTAATCGCTACTTAAGTACATACCCAACATGTTATTCATTTTAGAGTAAACAATGTTAGGCAAATAGAAAAAAGAATAATAAATGTTTTTAGAATTAAAGACATGAAATAATAGAAAAAGAAGCATAGTTAACACTAGTTTACCATTATGATTCATTATACTTTTCCATGTTGTCCCCATAATTTTTGGGGAAATTTGATGGTGTGCAAATGCTGACAGAAAGAGTGAATAAAGAGATGATAGTAATTCAACATGCTATAGTATCTTAAATTGATAGTGAACCTTTAGCTATACCACTGTTCATAATGTATTATATTTTAATTATGGTCTTAATAAAAGTCAGCATAATCATTGTATTATGCCATCTAAAATATTTTTGATCAGGAAACCAGATCTAGGATCTAAACAATGAACTAAATAAGTTATTATTTTTTAAGATAAATAAGTTATTAATTTTAAAACAAATAGTGATTCATGCATTTGTCCTTGAGATTCAAAATATTATACAAAATGTTTCCAGGGATATATATTCTACAAACTGGCAGAGGAAAAGTATAATATTGTAGGCAGCTCTTCCCAAGTCAGAAAGCAATTCTATTTACATAAATTCCTAACCAGAATCCTTTCTACTTGCATTATTATCTGTTTCTTATAAAGGACACAATAGCCTTCTTCAGAAAAAGACTGTAACAAATCATTGATCAATAGTGATCAAAGTATGTGTGATCACTGATCAAACATAAGAATATGTTTGACAATTTAAACCAATGTTTATTAAGGTGGTAAAGAGACGAATGTTTCACTCTGTGGGTGAGACTCAATGGTTTGAGAGACCTGCTAACTATCCAGTTAAAGTTAACTATCCAGTTAAACTTTGTTGCAATTGAAGGCCCCATCTCCAGCAACCATTTTTGGAGGATAGGATGGAATTGTTCTCAACAATATCCAGCTATTATGAATGCAATTTCTGGGTACATGCTCTTGCTCTGTTTCAAAAAAGTGTTTTGTGCCTAATTTTCCTCAAATGCTGCCACCTTTACTTTATTCAAGGTAATCCCTGAAGTGCGGAGTGCCAGAATTTCCCCCACTGCCCAGGCCTATGGTCACCACCCTGCTGCACAATGTGTCTTAATATTCAACCTGTAATCATTTGTCATTTGAATGTAGATTTATTTAAGAACTTAACCACTGGAAGGCTGAAATAAAAACCTTTATCAGATGTCATTTCAACAATCAGTTCACTAATCTGAACTATCAGTTCACTTTTTTTCCTCAAAACAGCTTTCAAAGGTTTTCCTTGTGAAACTTGAAAACAAGTTGAATTCTCCATAACTGCTGCCGGGAGTAATATGAGGTGTAACATTGTCAACTGAATAAGGAATCTTGTAATACACACTATTCCACCCACATGGAAGACAAAAATAACAAGAATGGGTGGGAACAGCAACAGAGATATTATCCAATAAGATGCTATGGTGATCTGCAGTTTGGATTGTGACCTTTTCAAAACCTTGCCAAGCCACTTCAGTCTGGAAGGTTTTTCTGAGATTTAATTTAGACTTAAGCTGCTCTTAAAGGGCTGAGAAAATGTGCCCATATAAGTATAATCTGTGGCTTTTGAGAAAGGTAAAGGAAACAAATCAAGCCTTGTATAAAAAGATGGAACTTACTAAAGAAAGGGACAAATCACAATTACAGATATGTGTTTCAGAACTTTGTAGTTTGGCTCTTGAGCCTTTTTGACCACCTTGGATAAATAATAATTGCCTGTACATCTACAATGAGACGTCTAAAACTCATGCTTCCTGAAAAGGTTTGGAAACCTCTATTTTATATGGGAGACCTAGCAACAATTATCAGTGAGAAGAAAAAACATTTTGCAGCTGAATATGAAATATTTTGTTATAAAAATATAATTAATTTCAGTTAACTAATTTGTGAGATTTGTTGTCTTGCTGTCTGTTACAATTTTGATTATAAGTATATACAATAGAATGCTATAAAGACCCATTTATTTTATATCCATTTTAAACTGTTATAAATTCAAAAATTAGTGTCAATATGTATTTTTATTATTTTTAGATAGGGAGGTCCAATGCAAATTGTGAAAGAAAAATTACAAATGATTATTTGTTCATCATTATTTGTCACATTTTGTGCTGAGAGCCAGGGTAAAGTAGCTGTTTCTGGCCACATTTAATTTGTCATTTACTTTAAGAAATGAAAACTGGTTTTGCAAACCATGCAGCTTGACCTGCCTGCTATTCTTTATTGTTCTGTCTTTTGTACTCATTTATTTTCCTCTGCAACATTCAAGTCAATTGAATTACAATATTTAATTTACAACAAAAACAATAAGGTTTCATTAAGTGCATTTGACTATGGAGCATTTGGAGTATTTTGGGAAAGAGGAACTTGGCATTGTTCCTTTGAGTTTTAATGTATCTCTGATATGATCAACAGTTTAAAATGTTTCAGGCTACCTTTTATTTGAAAAAAGAACTTTAGTTGCTAACTTATCATGTTTTAAACATTCCAATTCTTCAAATTAATACAGATGGGAAAATTAATACGCATCTTTTCAGAGTAAGTATTTTTAATGTAAATGCTTGAACAATTCCAAACACAGTTTATGAAGAGTTTTAAAGCCATTATAATGGTGAAAGTAGTTGAATTCTTTATCATTATAAAAATATAAGTAGTTGAGCTGCTCTGCTTTATTGGATATATTTAGCATAGATGGAATGTCAAATTAATCACACATACACAAATGAATTATAGTTAGTTATTACTGTATTAACTTGTACCTAAAATAATTTGATGTCCCTTAGACACTAATATACATATTATTTTCTGAAAACAGAGCATAATATAGCCTTTTTTGACTTGTAAGAGCTGGCATAACATATTTCAAATCTTAATGCAAATTAAAGAGGTGAGGAATATATTGTAAGTAGACTGCAGAAACTTAGAATTAGCAATACTATGGTTGATTTTTTTACTAGTACATTTTAAATATTTTGCTTTCTAGCTATCTATAATTTTTTTTAACTGTTTCTCTACTTTTTCCACAAATGCTGGGAAGTGTTGATCCAAAAGGCACAAGCGAATAAAGCTGCTTAAATCTTCAGCATTCCATGTGCATTGTTGATATGCAAGAGGAAGTTGATCATCTGATATCAGCATGTACTGCCAAAAAGAATAAAATAGTAAATTTCTTTTAAGTTCCTAGCAGTTTAAGATAACACATATTTTTACTGATTTTTTTAATCAACATAGCTTTATCATCTCTCTAGGAGACATACATTGTAGCTAAATTTACTTGTTTTTATTTGGAAGAATTCCCAGTACATGTTTAATCAGAATAAGGTTTCTTTATCTTGATACTTAATTTACCATTCTGCACAATATTCTTCCAGTTTCCAACTATACAGAATGTGGTTGCATTGATCTTCAGAGAACTCTGGAAAAAGAGGATTATCTGGATCCCTTTCAGACAGGGTTTCAGGCTGGGTATGGAACTAAGATGGCGTTGATTATACTCTTAGTGGGAATGGAATGGGGATGGTTCCATTCTTGCTCTCTTCTTGACTTCTCAGTAGCTTTTGATATCATCAATCATGATAACCTTCTGAACTGCCCTGGCACTTGGGAGTGGGCAGCAAGGTGTTGGGTTGGTTCTCTTCCTTCCTCCAAGAATAGTTCCAGTCAGTGTTGATGAGAACAGACATCTAGTTTGTGGGGTGGGATGCTCAGAGCTCTGTACTTTTTCTCTTCCTAACATCTACATTAAGACACTGGATAACATCATCCAATGGTTTGGGGTGAGGTATTATTAGTATGCTGATGACACCCTGCTTTCTATCTGTACCTAAGTTGTTTGAGTGATGCTGTGAAAGTTCTGTCTCAGTACCTGGAAGTTATAGGGGCCTGGATGGGGTGCAACAGATTTTAGCTAAACCCAAACAATATCAAGTAGCTCTAGATTGTTGGACCTCCTGGCTTCAGAAACCTTCCATTTTTGATTCTGGATGAAGTGCCTCTCCCTTGGACAGGCTCAGTAGTTGATTGATTAGATTGTGCCCAGTTGCTATGTGTTTTTATTTTAGTTTTCTATTACATAATTTCTGTTTTTACTTCTTTTATTTTTAGCTACCTACAGTCGTGTAAAAGTGAGGTGGGTGATATATAAATTGAATAAATAAATATAATGTACTTCTAAATGCAATAGAATTTTGACTTTGAATATTAAATAATTTTTCAAAATAATTAGAATAACTAGTTATAAACGACAATAAATTGTAATGTAATAATACCTTGACAAAAAAAATCAGATTTTTCTGTTTATGAAAGTTTTTGAAGGGGATCAGTCTGGAGTCACTACTCATGCACAAGTGCCAAAGGTCCAACTCCTCAGAAATACCGTTAGCCTTATCTGTGGAGTGCAGATACTTGGTGGACAATCGGAGAAATTATTTTTAATTCTTTCAATAAACCTATAAACTAGAACTGCACCTAATAAGCCTGATCTTTCTAGCCTTACATGTTGGTTTGATTTGTTTTTGGTTACTTTGTGCATGCAAAAAATGGAGAGTAAAATTTTAAAACTACTTTTTAAAGTACAGTGGAACCTTGGATTGTGAGCCTAATTCATTCCGAAGAATGCTCTTAAACTAAAACACTCTTAAACCAAAGCAAATCTTCCCATAGGAAACAATGTAAAGTCAGATGATCCATTCCATGCCCCAAAAATATTCATTAAAAATCATTTTCAATGGAATTTTCTGTAGAAATGATTGTCCCTAACATCTGAAACAAGTAACATGATTAATATACAATATAAAGTAAAAATAAATTAATCAGCTCTTATATGGATCCACTCTGGCAGATTCTGGCCATCAGCTGCTGCTCGGCTGGTGCTGTCTGGATGGCCCTGCTGGAACGGTAGGATCTGCTGCCTCTGCCGCTCAAGGCAGGTGATTTGGAAATGTTTTTTTATCATAACCTGCCTCCATGCTATGAGAAGAGAAGGGCAGGAGGGGGATGGAATGGATAGTGCCGTGTGAGGGCTGTGTGTGTGAGTGACAGGGAAGACGGAGGGTCAATCTTCGTACACTTTGAGAAGAGTCCTAGCTGGCATGAGGGAAACAAGATGGAGGAGAGGAGGGGGATTGCTTGGAAGGAGAATCTGGAATCTGAATCTCGGGAGTTCATTTGAATGTCTTTCACTTAATTTATGCTTTTTAATGCAGTGAGAGAGAAGAACCATCGGATCAGTTGTGAAATTTCCTGCATGAGGTCATCACACGATGCTCATCTTGCAAGTTTTCGCTTGTTAGCTGAATTAAATTTTATTAAAAATTTTTTGCTCATCTTGCAAAACACTCATTAACCGCATTACTTGCAATCCGAGGTTCCACTGTATCTCATTACCTAGTTTTATTAATCATTATTAATTATCTGGAAGACAAACTCTATAAATAATAAAGTGTGGGTAGATTTTCACTTACAAGTTTTGGTTTTGTTGCTTTTTTAAATGATTTTTCTTATTAATTCTTCAAAGTAAGAAACCTTCAGCTTCTAAAAATAACATTTTTCTATAGTATCAAATTAGCCTTTCATTTTTACTAGATAAATTTATTAGGAATACCTGTGCTATCTCTGCTACAGACATTGTTCCATGTGTTGGTGTTTGATTTCCAATCTAGAAAGAGTTTGCAATAAATTTATAAAAGATACAAGGCACAAAAAAGTTACGATAAGGCATTAAAATATTGAAATATTTCTTTTTTCCTATTTCAGCACTTTTACAGTAAATAAAATAAGACATTATAGCTTTCTTCTATAATATAATAGCATATATATATATATATATATATATATATATATATATATATTTGTAATTTAAATTATAAAAAAATTCATCAAGCATTTTCAATTAACACATTGTGTAGGCATTCATTGAAATTTGGACTTGTTCTATAAAATTATTATATCCATTTCTAGACTGGCTGAAAACAAATACTTTCCGAACAAAACATTTTTGTTAAACAATTTTGCTGTTTTTATTTCATAGAAGATACCACAATACTATAGCAACATGGCAACTGCTTTTTTCAATTCTCTATCCAAACACCTTCCATATGCATTCATAAGCTTACAGTATGTTGTACTGATACATTTTGCTCTGTATCTTTCAGCTGACTTTCATCAGTGAGAAGCAGACTGTGGCCTTGTTGTAGTTCCTGTCGTATTGCATCTGTTATTTGAGTTGGAATATACTCAGCTAGTTTCTGCATGCAGCTCTGGCAGTGTCCTTCTGCCTCAGGTTTGGAGTCTCCAGTAAACTGTATACGAAACATACGATGTTTGCCCTAAATAGAATCCACAAATAGAAATTCTTGTGAAGTACGGCTATCAGATTTGAACTTCGAAAATCCAGAGTTTCCTGTATCTCTTTTAGACCTATCATCTAAAGGACATTCATTGCAGTCCAGACTGATTGCTCTACTATAGATAGAACTGAGAAATTAAAAAGCAAACAAAAGCCAAAGGTGTGAATCTGAGTAGTCTTGTCTCTTTTCTGGAAAGAAAAGCTGGAAAGCACAGTCACAATGAGATTACCACTTAGCAGCCATTTTGCTTAGCAGCAAAGTTGCTGGTCCCAATCAGACTTGTTAGCAAGGAGAATCTGTATGGAAGAATAGCTTTTACCAATTCTTTTGCTAACACACAACAGAACGAAAAACTCTTGTATATCCAAAGATGCTCTTCCTACTATGAGCATCTCAAATTTGTGTAGCTCAAATCACCTTTTCCTCACCAGGCATTAGTACCTCATTCTCCTCCAAACCCACATAGTAAACCTGCATTGCATTCCAAACTTTACAATGCAAGCACGCAAAATTCCCATTCAGAAATTTCAGGTATTTACATTATACATATGACTTAATTAATTTTAGTAAAAGAAAACAATTCAAGTCACAGAATGAGGAAGAAAAAAATAATCTGGCCAACTTTGAATGAATCATTCACTGACAAAATTAATGAAAGAATGTTTAAAGTACAGTTGATATATGAATTAGCGTACCTTCAATTTTGAACCAATTAACATGCAATCTGCTTTTCGTACTACCTTTAGCCACTGAGAAGCACCAATTAATGAAAATCCTTCCTGAAATAAATGGAAAACTTACACACAGAAACTTTGAAAATCAGGTATAATTTAAGTGAAATAATGCTGCTGCAATCCTTGAATTATTAATATACAATTTAATAAAATTAATAAGTTTCAAAAGAGAGAGAAATAAAACATGCTAAAATAACATGTTTTATAATAAACTGAAAATTATGTGTCACAGTTTTAATATATTTTATTATTATTTACAGTTTTTTTAAAAAAAGGGGGATGATGGTGATGACAACAGGCAGTTTGGCTGTTTTACAAAACTATTTCAATTTTCTATTCCTTACGCTGAAAATTATATTCTTTGAAACATTTTTAATGAAAGCTCATATTCTCAGGATGTATAATGATTCTGTGCTTGAATAATCAAACTTTCACCATTACCTTGCATATTAATCACTTTTGATTAGGCAAATCACCAGATTTGTCACTGGTTTACTAGTTTCATTTTTTTCCCAAGTCTATCCAAATATAATAATTTGTATTTACAATAACACTTAACTACATAGATAAAACAAAGATTTTATCTTAGTAACTGTTGACAAAGTAATTCTCCTCCTCCTCCTATTCCTTCTTTCCTTTTAAAGGTCCTTTACTGTTATAGTTTGTGAAATCCTATTATAGAATGCTGATGGAGCTTTTTATTGACAATGACAAAGCTCTGAGGAGATAAATTCTACCAGATTACTAAAGAAACAATTGTGCAAAATTTTGTTCACTGATTCTTGGATTAGAGTTTGAATTAATTTAGCATAATTCCCAGGCACTGCAGTAACTTATATGAGTTATTGTATTTCCTGGGAATTATGCTAAATTAATTCACTTACTAACTGAAATGGTTTTAATATTTCTTTAATAAAAGGCATTATACCAATGACAGTGGAATTGAAGAAACAAAATATATAAAAGTCAGCATGGCAATACTTACTAGTACTTCTTTTCCTCTGGAAATGAAGAAATGGCCTGAAATAACTATACTGAGAACAAGAAAGCCAGATTCTTTGCTTGACTCCAAAACCTTTTGAAGAGATAATTTGTCACTTAGTGATAAAAATATAAAGGAAGAGTTTTCCAGAAAATAAAAGCATGAAGGTTTTTTTCTAAAAAAATATTTCATACAAAATATGTTAAATGCTGTACTTATTTCAAGAAATAAACATAACAGTATTCATTATTATGAGCAAGGAAATAAACGATACAGACTTCATTTTAACATGCTTAGTTTTGGCAGGTTATGGAGATTTTGTTCTCTCTGGCTTTAGTTTTCAGCACGACAAGGACTATTTTCTATCTTTGCTATTTTCTGTGTTATTTTATTATGTTATTTTTTGTATGCTACTTTGGATATCTTGTTTCTGGCTAAAAGAGGTACTATGATTTTTTTCAGCAACAAATAATGCCAGAATTCTGCAGTGCTAGATATTTACTCAAACGAATGGCAACTAAGCTTAAGAATGTAGGAAATAATGTGCTGAACCAGAGAGATGGTCAACTGAATTCAGCATTCATTTTTATACTTCAGACAACACTAAAGATACCAGATTTGGGTTGCAAAATCTGGATTACTCTTTTTCTTCCATCGAGTGAATACCCAGGTTCAGAGCCAGATCTGGAAGCCCTTGGCAAAGAATGTCTCAAAAAAAAACACCTCACAAACAAAATCTGAAGACCTTCCATCAAATTGTATTCTTTAGGAGCTGAAACAAGATGAATGTATAAATGCTGGCATTTATAAATGTTCTGAAAACTACATAGCAAGTTCTAGCATCTAGAAAACTTGCTGTCTAATACACTGTAAGATGTGAGAAACAGTTATGAATTGTGGAATAAATGAAATCTGGATTTTCTCACAAATTTTTCTCACAAATATTTATGTGTTCAAAGAAATATAATTTTGAGCCCTACTGAATACTTATTTCTTCTCTGCTTTCTCTTGTTTTTCAGCTGCTCACCTGTGTCCAACTCTCCATGATCCCATGGACAGCAGCATGCCATGCGTTCACTGCCTCCTAGATGTCACCCAAACCCATGGCCACTGTGTCGCAGATGCTATCTAACCATATCATCCTCTACCATTCCCTTCTCCTTTTGTCTTCAATCTTTCCCAGCATCACAGTTTTTTCCAGTGAGTTCACTCTTCTTATTATGTGGCCAAAATATTTGATCTTCAACTTCAGTATCTGTCTTTCCAATGAATAGTCAGGTTGGTTTCCTTTAGGATTGACAGGTTTGATCTCCTTGCAGTCCAAGGAGACTCAAGAGTTTTCTCCAGCACAATTCAAAAGCATCAATTCTTTTGTGGTCAGCCTTCCTTATGTTCCAACTCTCACAGCCATACACTACTATGGGGAAAACCATAGCTTTCATTAGAAATATGGATCTTTGTCGGCAAGGTGATGCCTCTCCTTTTTAATATGCTGTCTTGGGTTGCCATTGATTTCCTTCCAAGGAGCAAGCGCCTTTTAATTTCATGGCTGCAGTCATCATATTCAGTAATCTTGGAGCCTATAAAGATAAAATCTGTGACCGCTACCATTTCTTCTCCTTCTGTTTGTTGAAAATGATGGGACTGGATGCCTTGATCTTAATTTTTTTAACATTGAGTTTCAAGCCAGCTTTTGCACTCTCCTCATCAAGAGGCTCTTTAGTTCCTCTTCTCTTTCTGCCATTAGAATGGTATCGTCTGCATATCTGTGGTTGTTGACATTAATCTTAATTCTGGCTTCTGATTAATCCAGCCTGGCATTTCCTGTGATGTACTCTGCATATAAATTAAAGAAGCAAGGTAATAGTATTCAGCCTTGTTATACTCCTTTCCCAATTTTGAATCAATCCATTGTTCCATATCTGGTTCTAACTGTTGCTTCTTGATCATCATACAGGTTTCTCCGGAGACAGGTAATCTTGTTGGGTACTCCCATCTCTTTAAGAATTTGTCTCAATTTGTTGTGATCCACACAATCAAAAGCTTTAGTGCAGTCAGTGAAGCAGAAGTAAATGTTTTTCTGGAACTCCCTTGCTTTCTACATGATCCAGAGAATGTTAGCAATTTGATCTCTAGTTCCTCAGCCTCAGCTTGTACTTTTGGTAGTTCTTGATTCACATACTGCTGAAGCCTAGCTTGTAGTATTTTGATCATAACTTTACTAGTATGTGAAATGAGCACAATTGTACAGTAGTTTGAACATTCTTCAGCACTGCCTTCTTTGGGATTGGAATATAAACTGACCTTTTCCAATCCTATGGTCACTGCTGAATTTTCCAAATTAACTGGCATATTACGTGCAGCACATTTTAAATAGTTCAGCTGGAATACTGTCACCTTTCCTAGCTTTGTTGTTAGTAATGTTTCCTAAGGCCCACTTGACTTCACACTCCAGGATGTCCGGCTCTAGTCAGCGACCACACCATCAGGATTATCAGGCACTTTTAGATGTTTCTTTCATAGGTCTTCTCTGTAATCTTGCTTCCCCTTCTTAATCTCTTCTGGTTCTATTAGACCCCTACCATTTTTGTCCTTCATGCCCATATTTGCACAAAATGTTCCCTTGATGTCTCTAATTTTCTTGAAGATATTTCTGGACTTTCCCAGTCTATTGTTTTCCTCTATTTCTTTGCACTGTTCATTTAAGAAGACCTTCTTATCTCTGCATTCTGAAATCTGAATTCCATTGGGTGTATCTTTCCCTTTCTCCCTTGCCTTTCACTTTCCTTCTTTCCTCAGCTAAGAAGCCTGATTAGACTTTCATCAGGTCCACCTTGCTTTCTTGCATTCAGGCATTCTGTCTACCCTTAAATCTATTCCTTACCTCCATTGTATATTCATAGGGATAGTTACCAAATGGTTTTTCCTACTTTCTTCAATTTAAGCCTACATTTTGCAATAAGAACTCATGATCTAAGCCACAGTCAGCTCCAGGCCTTGTTTTTACTGACTGTATGGAGCTTCTCCATCTTTGGCTGCAAGCAATATAATCAATCTGATGATGTCCATGTGTGGAGTTGCCTCTTGGATTGTTGGAAAAGAGTGGGGTTTTTTATGACCAGCATGTTCTCTTGACAGAAATCTGTTAGCCTTTGCCCTGCTTCATTTTATACTCCAAGGCCAAACTTGCCTGTTATTCTGGTTATTTTTACCAGAATACTAGTTAAAGCATTCCAATCCCCTATGATGAAAAGGATATCTTTTTATGTTGTTAATTCCAGGTGTTGTAAGCCTTCATAGAACCGGTCAACCACAGCCTCTTTGGTATTAGTGGTTGGGGTGTAGATTTGGGTTATTGTGATGTTGAATGGTTTGCATTGGATTCAAACCAAGATCATTCTGTTGTACCCCAGTACTGCTTTTCCCATTTTATTGACTATGAGAGCTAATCCATTTCATCTAAGGGATTCTTGTCCACAGTAGTAGATATACTGATCATTTGAATTACATTCACCCATTCCTGTCCATTTTACTTCACTGATTCCCCAGGTGTCGATGTTCAATGTTCAATCTTACCATCTCATGTTTGACCACATCCAGCTTACCTTGATTCATAGATTTTACAATCCAGATTCCTACCCAATATTGTTCTTTACAGGATCAGACTTTCCTTTCGCCACCAGACATATCCACAGCTGAGCATCGTTTTGGCTTTGGCCCAGCCACTTCATTCTTTCTGGAGCTACTTGTAATTATCCTCCTCTCTTTCCCAGTAGTGTGTTGGACACCTTCTGACCTGGGAAGCTGAACTTCTGGCATCATATCTTTTAGCCTTTTGATTCTTTCCAAGGGGTTTTCTTGGCAAGGATACTGGAGTAGGTTGCCATTTCCTCTCCAGTGGATTGCATTTTGTCAGAACTCTCCACTATTACCTGTCCATCTTGGGTGGCCCTGCATAGCATAGCTCATAGCTTCACTGAGTCATGCAAGCCCACTCACCATGACAAGACAGCAATGCAGTATGTTTATTCATTTACTTCTGTCACAGCTCTTACAATTTCAGTGATATATAATTGTTCCTTCAAAACACAATGAATTAAGTTTACCTTCCAAGATCCTGAAGCAGTACCCAGAGCTCCAGGCATAAATCGGCCATAACGCCGCAGTGGCCACTCTACAGCATTTAGGCAGGAAGTATCTGTTATTTGGCCTAGCAGTGGCTGGTCTACTTCAGACCATGAAGCTGGAGCATAAGTATTCAATATATGACCATTATTACTCCCTGTTGCCATTTCCTAGGCTATAGTTTCTTCATAGAAAATTGCTTAATATCTGGGAAGGGGAAATAAATATGAAAGAAAGATTTAGACAATCACATGAATCCATTTTTCCAACTAATTCAGAACTTCAATTCATTTATATGGTTAGTCATACTCTTACATGAAAATTTAACTATGGGTTTGGACTAACTCTGTTACACTGAAGCAGAAAGAAGGATCCCATGATGAGGTCTATTCAAGTATATTCATGGATCCACATGTATGTGTTTGTCTCTGTGTGTATCCTACATGTGTGATTTTAGTTACTACTTATAATGTATGGATATCACTTTGTCTATATCCATTTTAGTCCTTTTTCTGTATAAATGCACATATACCTTTCTTGAAACCTAATTGGCAAAAATATCACAAGAAAGCAATTTCTTGAGAGCTAGTCTACCTGCATGATAAAATACTAGAATTCAAATTAATATTTTTTTTCATTAGATCTGTGTTGTGTTTAGGATAGGAACATGTCCTAAATGCAACTTACTGCCACAATGGGCGATCAAGAATATATGGGAAAGTCATAAACCCATAAGCAGAATATAGCACTTGCCCATTATATATTCAGAAACATATGCCACTGATAACTCATCCAGCAAATAATCATGAAGATTAACAGCCATCACTTTGCTCACCATAATTTTACATAATCCTTCTTTTCTTCATATTGTATTTTTGCATGTCCTGCTTCATTTTGTACTCCAAGGTTGAAATGTGGTGACATGCCACTTGTAAGCAACAGGAGCATTTAGAAAGCTATAGAAGTCCACTTTAAGTGAATTTGATGGAGATCTTTGATGGAGGTCAGGTGCAGGTAAAGAATTAATTCTGGTGGCAATCAGTCAAAAGGAAGTAATGACTGGTGGCAAATATTTATATTTTTCAATAATTACAACTAAGGTCAAGGTAGGTTTGCATCAAGGATCGGCCCTCAGCACTTTCCTGTTTGCAATGGTGAATGACAGGTTGACAGATTAGGTCAGACAGGAGTCTCCATGGAATATGATGTTTGCAGATAACATTATGATCTGCAGTGAAAGTTGGGAGTGCACTGAGATGAATCTGGAAAAATAGAGGTACTCACTGGAGAGAAGGGGAATGAAAGTCAGTAGGAGCAGAGTACATGTGCATAAACAAGAAAGAGGATGGCAGAAAGATGCAGTTGCAAGGGGTAGAGTGGTAAAGGTGGATGACTTTAAATACCTAGGGTTGACTGTCCAAAGCAACGGGAAATGTGACAAAGAAGTGAAGAAGAGAGTGCAGACAGGATGGAGTGGATGGAGAAGAATGTCAGGAGTGATCTGTGATAGAAAGGTATTTGAAAGAGTGAAAGGGAAGACCTACAAGACGGTGGTGAGACCAGCAATGCGATGCAGCCTACAGTGGCCCTGGCCAAAAGACAAGAGGCAGAGCTAGAGGTGGCAGAATTGAAGATGCTGAGATTTTTGTTGGGTGTGACAGAGTTGGGCAAGATCAGAAATGAGTATATTAGAGGGACAGCACAGGAAGGAAAGTTTGGCGATAAAGTGAGAGAAGCGAGACTTAGATGGTTTGGGAATGTATTGAGGAAGGATGAAGAGTATGTTGGAAAGAGATTGTTGAGGATGGAGCTACTGGGCAGAAGGAGAAGAGGAAGGCCTAGGAGGAGACACATGGATGCTGTGAGAGAGTATATTCAGGAGGTCAGTGTGACTGAGGAGGATGCTGAAGACCGAGGAAGATGGAAAGAGAAGGTTTGTTGCAGCGATCCCTGACGGGAGCAGCCAAAAGAAGAAGAAGGGTCAGGAAGAAAGATCTTCCATTAATTCTCCATTCTATTTGTGGTTAATTAAACTTGGAAGGGAGTACATTTGGAAAATATTGGGGAATAATTAAACTGTTTCCCTTTTGGAAAACTTTCAAAGATAAATGAGATAGACAGAGGCAGGCAGGCAGGCAGGCAGGCAGACATAACAGTAAAGTAAAGAAAAAGGAAACAATGTGCTAAGGGAAAGAATAACTCAAAAAAGTAAGAGACAAATTATTGCTTCTTTCAATAAAATTAAAATATTAGCAATATTTAAGTTGTATTAAAATTCCTTGCCAAATCTCCATGAGTTTTCATGAGAAGCTTGGGGAAGCTAATTTACCCAATACTTTCAAGGGACAAACTAAATTTGTCTAACCAGTTTAGTGGAAGCTTTGCCTCTATGTCAGAAAATTAAGAAAAAGCTGGTCTAGTCATAATTCCTAACATCTGAGATCATATCTAAATTTGATATATAAGTGCTGTATGAAGATGCATATGCATATATAAATACAAATCTGTTCCAGAAGTATATTTTCCATATGATCTCAGAGTCATAATGCATTTTTATAACATCTCTCATGCTCAGTTTCTTTTATTATTAAATATGCATCTCTTTTCACAGACAAGTAAATTTTCCATATCAGCTGATTACGTAGTCAATTTATGACAATTATGTGCATACAGGATTGCAGACTTTTTATATTAAAAAATGCATTTATAATTAAAATATTACTACAAAATTTTAATTTTATTTCATAAAAATATAATCACACAGTAGCTAAGCAGCGTTCATAAAGACTCCTATAAACATTTAAAATCTCTTGACATCACACGTTAAACTCTTTTCATCTCTCTTTCGCCAAATTAAAATGTATATATATTGTAATCCATGTAAACACTACTCAGCCATTTCCTTTCCTAGTTTGGTTGAGATATTTTCACCACAGAAATTCTCCAAAGACAATATCAAACACTGTGCTTTTTAAATTATTTTTGAACCAGTCTTAGAGATATTATATTTGAGGTAATAAATTAAGGTTCCGATCAGTGTGGACACATGAATTAAATGGCTGATTTCAAATCTACAATTCCTGTCAGGATAGCCAAATACTACATTTGGCCTTGAATATCCTTATCAATGGAGTTATGGCTTCACCTGTGCAATTACATCTCCTTCTAAATTATTACAGTTTTTGGGTATTCACATTGTTAAATTATTATTAATATTATCTGTATCATTACTGTTGGATTCTGTCATTACATGTTTATTTAAATTAAATTTGTAGACTGCCTTAACTCAAGCACTCAGAAAACAGTTACATTTAATTGAAATAGTTAACCTTAGAATATAAGCCAGAATCAACAACGTAATGATTGTTCTGCTTACTAGTTAGCAGACCTGAATGGTCCTGGAAAGTGAATCCTCACTTCAAGCCAATTTCTCAACTTTTGGATTTTTCTCACATGTCCATTTCCAGCCTTCCCAGTAACAAAACCGAACAGGGCCAAGGAAAACGCCAGTCAACACACAGACACACAAAAGAAACAGAGCTACACGACCTGGTTTCCAGCATGAGCCACTCAGGCCAAAGAGCCGATCGGTTATAACGTGCAGCTAAATCAATATTATACAGCAGATTCCTTAATAATGGAAATCTTGTTATCTTGTCTTAGCCTTGACTGTGAGAAAAACTGGAAAGGGGAAGTTGAATCATTTAAAACAAACTTTTTTAAAAACATTTTTCTCTCAGTTCCCTTCACAGTTCCAGAAATGATGGAAAAATGCTTTTGTCTGTATTGATTGTATTATATAATATGAATATAATATTTATATTAAAAATTAAAATTGATGCATTTGATGCTGCTGCCACTCCTCATGATTGTTTGGCGGGATTTTAATATGATATTCTTATTATATTATTTTTCAACATCGGCTGCAAATAATTCTGATTCATTCTGTGAATCCTAGGACCACACTTTGAGAAACATTGGCCTAAAAGAAAGTATTAAGACTGAGAACATCAAAATAATTATCTATGCCTACGCAGGTCATTTGTATTTTCAAATTTATTTTGCTATCTCCACAGCTTACTTCAGCCCTCACTTTACTTCAGCCCCTTTACTTCAAAACCATTGCTGAGGAGTGCCACCTCAGGCACCGTGCCACAGCCAGCCATATTGCAAACCCCCAGCCGTCCCTCCTGCCCTTCCCAACTAGCCTTTGCCATTCATCCTCCTGTTGTTATTTACTTATTTATTGCTTAGTTTTTATGCTGCTCATCTTACTGATAGAGCAACTCCGCTTGGCTTACGATGCACGCTGGCCGGGCCCTGTGTGAGGCAGCTGCTGGCTACGCCAGGCCTTCTTCCTGAAGCAGCTGCTGTGGTTGTCCAACTATACACACCGCACCCTCCTTCCCGGGTCCTCTCCTCGTTTGCATACAAGCACCTACCCACCAGCGCCCTTCTTTCTGGGCCCTTTGCACTTGCGGGCAGCCTGCGCCCCCTTCCTCAGCCTCCCTGCCCCAACTTGTGCACAGCCTGGGCAGGCCCCCCACCCTTTGCAGCCTCCCTGGGCCACTTACCTGGGGCTCCCACTGCTTCCTGCTTAACGACCTGGGTCTTGGGTTACTACAACAACTGGAATGCCATTGTAGACTGGTGTGCTCATTGATGACTGCATCGCTTAGCAGTGGCAATCCCGGTCCCAAGTGCTATCATAACTCGAGGACTACTTGCACTTATGAATCTAAGGCCTATTCTACAATGTTTCAGAGATGGGAAATAGGAATACCTCCCTCAGAATATCTCTAAGGGAGATGGGCGGTTTAACTCTTACAAATAAATAAATAATGCCTTTTAGTCACTGCAGAGAGAATTATGTCTAATGCAAAAGTGTGTTTGGAGCAGAGAATGACTAATATATGTTGTAATATATTGGTTCAGGCTTTGCAGTTTGACCAGGCCAATGGCCGGCAAACGAACTAGAGCCTAGGATGGAAGAATGATGTTTCCGGATGTAGATAAAGGAAAGCGGTTTCAAGGATAAGAATGTTCCAGTTTGCACGTATACATGCATGTGA
>JANHZU010010813.1:173924-189228 GCA_032468055.1 Acrochordus granulatus | reverse complement strand
ATTAGAAAAGACTGTGATGCTGGGAAGGATTGAAGGGAAGAGGAGAAGGGGACGGCAGAGGATGAGATGGATAGATATCATAGTCAGTGTGATGGGTATGAGCTTGGGAGGACTCCAGGAGGCAGTGCAAGACAGGGGGGCCTGGCGTAATGCAGTCCATGGGGTCACAAAGAGTCAGACTGCGTGACTGAACAACAACAAACTACATCTGCTTATTTTATTTCAAGTCAATATCAGATCTAAAAACATTTCAATGGACTTTAAGTTCTTGTTATCAAAGTGTTGTAGTTTGGCAGAGTGGCACATGCTTTGTGGGAAGAAAATACACTATTCTATTTCTATTTCCTGCTCTTTCAAAATAGATGTGAGAGTGGCACCTTCCTAAAACTCTGGAGCATTATTGCCATTTTCTGTAAACTATTTTGATCTGAATAAACTTCCAGTATTTTTATGCTAAACTTTAGAAAGTTCCACTAAAAACAAATTCCAGATGAAACATACTTTAAGTTCAATCCTAAATAAATCCAGAATTATTGCAAAAAGCAGTTCAAAAAGGAGGAAATTATAGCCAAATTAACGTTTGAACTGCAATGACCATATTATATTGAAAAACAAAGCTAAACCCATTTGAAAACAGTACTATTTAAAACTAATAACTAGGAGAACTACAATCACAGTTACTGCACAAAACCACGCAAAGGTGCAGATCCTTTTCTCAGTTAATCTCTCCAATCACTAATTAACGAGACAAAGTTAACTTTAGACAAAACACAAGGTGAATAAATAACCCGCTCCCCCCAAATTACGCATCCTAGCCGAGCGCGACCCGCGCCCTGTACCGATTTTCGCGCTTGCGCATTAATTCCGAACATTGACCTACGCATAGAAATCTCTTGCTGGATTCGTCAAAAAAGCGCGCCCACAACCACAGGCCGGTCGGTCGCAGTCGCGTCAATCTTCTTTAAGTCTCGCGAGAAGTGAGGGAGGAGGAGCTGCATTTTGAACAAGTGGCGGGAAGGCCTCTCGTTTCCTTTCTGGGCCTGTAGCGCAGAGAAGGGCCGGAGGGCTTGTTTCCTGCCTGAGTCTCGGTCCGGCTCTGTCTCATTGTTCCCGACGCCGATGGCGAAACAGCAAAGCCGGGAGCAGGGCATCACTTTGCGGGGCAGCGCCGAGATCGTGGCGGAGTTTTTCTGTGAGTAGCCGGGCGGGTAGGGAGGCGCGTGGGCTTAAGCGCGAGTCGGCTCGGTCAGGAGGCAGAGAGCCACATCCCTCCTGCTCGCTCTCCGCCTTATGAGGCGGGTGCTCGGCAGCAGGCATGGAGCTTGGCGGCAAGGCCCTTTGAGCCCGGGGAAAAAGACATCTGGCCAAGGCTGTTGCGTGGGGGGAATGAGGTGGGCTGTCGCGAGGGAGCGCTGCGCTCGCCCCGTTCTTTTTTCCCTCTTCATCTTTTCCTGCGTTCTCCTTCCAGCAAGCTAGCCGCCTTAGTAGCTGCTTGGACTTAGCTTTATAAAATAAGCACAAAGTGGAAGGAACTTAATTTGCAGTACAATGCAAGAAAAAAAAAGAGAACATCTTTATCAAGCATTTCTTGGTCAACTGAGGCTGCAGTTACTTTCCCTACGGTAATCCCCCAAATTTATTTGGGAGCAAACATATTCAGAATCAAATTTTCTTCAAATTGCTTTATACCCTCTCAGGGCTTATTTTTCTTGCTTCTTGTTGTTCAGTTGCTAAGTTGTGTCAGACTCTTGTGATCCCTTGGACCGCAACACACCAGGCTTCCCTGTCCTCCACTGTTTCCCAGGGTGTGCTCAAATTTGGCACCACAGCCTTTTGAAAGAAATAGGCCCAGTTGAAAGCAGCGTCTGTTCAGTTGTTTAATAGAAGTTTCAAGGTTACAAGAATATGTCCATCTGCCCACCCAGCTCCTGACCTTGGCAGATAAACTAATGATCCTCACTGGGGTTGTTCCTCCTGCATTAGAGCAAGTGTAATGACTTTAGGCTGCTCTCCCTCTTCACACATGGTTCAGTCCTTGTTTCCCCACAGTTTCTTCCCTGTGGTATTGTTTTTAGTGGATGGGTATGGAGGAAAAGAGTCCTAGAATTTGGAGCAATCTGAAATGTTACAAAGTAACACATCTTGATATATGTGAAGCAATTGTGTACAATGAGAGCCAGTTTGGTGCAGTGGTTAAGGCATCAAGCTAGAAACCAGGAGCCATGATTTATAATCCCACATTAGGTATGAAGCCAGTTGAATGAACTTGAACCAGTCACTCTCAGTCATAGGGAAGAGACAAGGATCCAGAAAACTGTGGAGTCTTGTCCAGGCAGCTGCCAGAAATCAAGACTGACTCAAAGTGCACCCTTGCCCCAAACCCCTGTCAATTCATATGTAATGGCTGCCCCTTGAATTTTTCTAGAGGCAAGTAAGTAATGAATGTGTGGTGAGTGGGGGAGAAGAAAAAGAAGCCTTAATTCTGATTCAAAAGAGGTTGAGGGAAAACATAAAAACACCTAAAACACTTAATCAGACAGGTAGCCCAGGCTTAAATAATATACGGCAAAAATAACAACACAAAATAGGCCATGGAACAAATAATAAACCCTAGGCCTAGGACCAAAGCCAGGTTTTGAAGTTTTTTGGAAATTCAGGTGAGAGGGCTCTGTCCTTATCTCTGGGACGATACTGTTCCAGAGAGTGAGGGCTGCAATAAAAGAACACTTCCTAAGTCCCACAAGATGGCGTAGTTTAATGGAGGGATCCTAAAGAAACCCATTCTGCTGGATCATAGTGGGGGGGGCAGAGACAGTGTGCTCTCAGAAATCCAGGCATTGTGCCATACATAACAAACACAATATAAAATGGCCTGAAGTTGCAGACTATATATATAACATAGACAAAATAATTTGACATAAAACAGTGGCTATGAATAGTGGGCCATCATAAGGTTTCAAATGATAAGTAACAATTTTTAGCATGTATGAATTGTATTAAATTTGACTTTGAGTTTACAATTGTTAATTGGTATAATTCTTGATTATGATATTGCTTTTTTAGATAAGATATAGTATTGTATGTATATTTTCTTCTTTTAGCCTATGGTATCAATAGTATCTTATATCAACGTGGGATATATCCTGCTGAAACATTTACACATGTTCAAAAATATGGGCTTACCATGCTCGTTACTGCGGACTCTGAGCTTAAAAATTATCTGAACAATGTTGTAGGACAACTGAAAGGTATGCTTTTTTAAATCGAGAATCAACAGTTTTCAGATGCTCTACAAAGTTTATACAAAGTTACAATCTAATAGATATATTAGAGTCATGTAGCAACAAGCTATTGACTACACTTAGATGCTGATTTTTTTTAAAAAAAAGTTCAGTTAATTTGGTTATCGCATTTTACATATAATATAATATATCACTGATGTGTCAAATGATAGTGTATCTGTTTAATGCTAAATCTGTTTTTGGTTTGGAGAACTTTAATATTTGTTCAAAACTGGCTATCAAGTCATTTGTCCACATTTTACTCCACTAAATTCTATGCCATCAAGTTGTTGTTGACTCTTAGCAATGACATAAATTTTATTCATGACAATCTGCTGTAACTTGGTCTTTCAGCTCTTCCAAACTGTTCACTCATTGTCACTAAATACATCCATCCATTTGCTGCTAGTTGTCTTCTCTTTACTTCTACCCTTATTGCATTAGAATCTTCTCTAGAGAATTAGATCTGAATTGAAATGAATAATTGCAACCCAAGGTTCTCATTCAAGGCCTAAATAATCAGGCTTAAATTATTCTAGCTTGGACATATGCAAAAATCTAATTCTCTAGAAAAGATTATCATGCTGGTAAATGTGTGTATGAAGCTGCTCATGGGAATCTCATCTGCTATAATGCTCTAGTTGCCTCTGGATTTCAGAATGTGTCTACATGCATAGCAAGCCTATTTGCCTTATAGCTGTAAAATTTTTCAGGTGACTTCAAAAAACCTTCAAGGTCAACTCAGATGTTTGGGTGGACCATTTTAGCCAAGCCGTTTACCCCCAGATGTCAAGCAAGGCAATATTATATGTGTGTATAGGGGAATGATCCAATTATGGTAGAGGAGGGAAAATAATGTTGTGTTGTATTTGAATTTTCTGTTACTCAGCATACTAAGACAGTCTGTTAAATAAACCATGGTTTGTGGGTTGATAAGTCACAGATAACATACCCATGCCTTCTAGCTTTGGTGTACATTTCTTAAGCATTACAGCCTTATAATATTTCTCACGCATAAGATGAGTATGGGTCAGGTGCAGTGTTTATACAGTATGAACTGTAGATAGCTATTGGTTTACAATTTATGGAAAATCAATAAGAATATTGATTCAAGTGAATTTTATATGTAACATATATTTTATAGATTCTGGATTTGTAGAAATCAGGAAACTAACTTCTTGCTTTTCTTAGAATGGCTCTCTGAATGCCTTGTGCAGCGGCTAGTGGTAGTGATCTCTAGTAAGGAAACCACTGAAGTTCTTGAAAGATGGCAGTTTGACATTGAATGTGACAAAACTGCAAAAAATGAGAAGTAAGTGTGGTATTTGTTTCCAACAATAGAAAATGTAGGATTTTCTTTGCCTTATTCCAAATTCTTTTGTTCCCACCATAAAAATATAGTCTGCCCAGCCCACATTTCGTTTTACTAATTTTTCTAGCATTATTTAGCTTTTACATTGGATCCCTACTCAACATACTATCTAAGTTCATGAACCAAAAATATTCTTGTTTATTAATTAATGGGTTGTGTGAATGTATAGAAAGCTTGGGCAGGCAGAGTAAAAGTCTTGAAGCTGTTTCACAGATATTGACATCTGTTATCACTGATAGTTGTACTGACTTTTTTTTGTCTCACTCCAGTAATCAGTAGTACTGAAGAATGTTCAAAAGAGGAAAAATAACAGATTGACTTCAATAGATTTTGCTATAAGGCTTATAATTTAATGGACAGGTCAGATAATGTATAAAAAGTACAGAGAGAACAGATTGTAATGCTTCTGTGAATAAACATCTGGCACACATTAATCATTTATGAAATTTATTATATTTGCAACCAGGAAGTAATAGTGATAAATAGTATTTCCAATGTACATTTAACCTTATTTTGCACTGACAAAATTAATTGCAATTTTAGCACACCAAGGCAGAAATCTCAGAAAGCTATACAGGATGAAATCAAATCTGTTATTAGACAAATAACAGCTACAGTGACGTTCCTTCCTTTGCTAGAAACTACTTGTAAGTAATATTGCTTCATGATGATGAAGTTTAAGTTTGTATTTGGAACACTTCCCATACACTATCTAATTAAAATTCTTACTAGAATTTTATGAGATGAGTCCTGCAATCAAATGGCTGGAAACCAGCTGAGCTAATGTGAAGCTGGCCAAATTGTAGTATTTGTCATATTTAAATAGCTGCCCATCCCGTAGTCAAGTGACTGGTGTCATACATGGATAAGGCAGTGAAAGAATTCAGGAGTTACAATTTGGGGGCTTCCCATGATTTCTATAATTGGGGTCACACATGCTAAGCTAGGATTTTTAATTATGGTTAAAGAAATCATAGCTGATTCTTTTGTTATTCTAAGCCATTCATAAACTGTACTCAGAAATGAATAGTTGAGTTTTTTTGTCAGACTCATGCAAAATATAGCAAAATAATTCTCTGTACTTTTTCCAGGTGCATTTGACTTACTCATTTTCACAGACAAAGAACTGGCTGTTCCAGAAAAATGGGAGGAGTCAGGACCACAGTTCATTACTAATTCTGAAGAAGTCCGTCTTCGTTCTTTCACAACTACAATACACAAAGTTAACAGTACAGTGGCCTACAAAAAGGACACCTTGCTGTGATTTAGTAAATAGCATTGTATATGTGTCCCTTTGTAAGATTCCTTACCCAATAGTAATTAAGGTTGTTCTTTTAAAATACCAGCTGGATTATCTGAAGCATCATCTTGTAAATATATATTATTAAGACTAGAATTGTATCTTTTCAATATAAAACTGAATTCTCAGTAATTTTAGTGTAATAGAATTTATAATGTAAATGTCACTTTTAATTAAAAATGTGTATGTAGTTTTTATCTGATCTTGTCATCTTAATTTGTGAAATATCTATTTGATGTGAAAGTAGGCATATTGCAAATAAACTATGTGATTTTTCATATTGGTCACAAACACATCCTGAAAGTTAGGAATATATATATCTTTGGAAGATGTTATAAATATATATATTCGTGACAACTACTGTACTAGATAAATACAACTGTTTTAGCCCAAGTAAACAACTTTATATAAAATGGAGATTCAGTCGTTTCAACTGGGATAGATTTGTATTTGATTAATAGGTTCTATATGAAAAGTTAAAAACTAACACTGGAATTCCATGGAAGAAATGCTGATTTGAAGATAGCTATGCCGAAAGAGTCAACCATTATGAAATGAACAGTGGACAAGGGGAAGACTTGAGATTGCCCACAAATGCACCAACAAGAGTCTCCTGCAGATTTGGCGCTCTGGGTGATTCGGGAAAGCCATCTTTGTTCAAACTATAGCTGACACCTTTAAAAAGATAACTGGGTTCACATACTTTTTATAATCACCTTTTGAAATTGCTCAACTGCTTTTTAGCTAATAGGTTCCTTTGAATCAATAAGCTCTAGGCAAGTTACCTTCAATCCTTAGCATTTTTTCTATTCTTTAGTTTTGAATTGTAATTTCTAATTATATAGTTATAACCATAAAACAAAAACTCTGCACTCTAGCAATCGAGATTCTGAATACAAATTTTAGTAAGCTTACTGTAGGGAAAAAGATACAACACAATTTGTATTGTATCCATAAACCCAACTTCATTTTTTCCCTTTAAATGTAAGTACTGTATTACACAAGTCTTACTATATTCAATGCTCCCAGCAATCTGCCTTCTGGATAATTTTTTGTCCATGGAGTATAGGCTCAGATTTGCAATCAAAGGTAGTATATAAAAATTTATATCTAAAATGCAAGTTTGAAATTTGTTGCTATTCAGTTTTGTTAATTATAATACGTTAATTTTTTTCTAAGGCTATTGATGTTTACTGATGGTTTAACAGTTCTTAATGCCATTCCTTTACAAATGTTGTGTAACTTGATAAGCAGTACAAATTATTAGAAATTATACATACTGTTTTAAATTCCAATTGTATATCAAACAATTTTAACAAGCCTGATGTTGAACATGAAGCATTACTTTGAAAAAGGCACAAGTTTTATCACCTGAGCATGCTTAGTAGAAAAAGATCAAGTCACTAAAAGCAATGTTCAATATGCAGTATCACTCTGCATCTTTTTTTAGCAGGCATCATTGCGATTTATGAAAGATAGCCACTTAAGAAAACATGTCTATAAAGTACAAACAATTTCAAACATTCCCAAACTTGGATATTGTGAATCCGTGCATAGTAAAAAATTTTTAAAAGCAGTCTAGGCAGGTGGTGGGTTTAGATAAGATGTGAAGGAGGAAAAACTAATATAAGCTGAAAGCAGCTGCTTAAGGAGAAAAATGTGATGCAGCTTTTTGGGGGGGGGGAGACATAGGCCAGCCTTCTTTTCTGAATTTCATTGGAATGCCATACCACCAAAGCAGTGTGTTTTCATTTTATCAAACCACAACAGACTCAAAAATTGTTTTCCAGGGCTCCAAAACAGTGGTTTGCTTGTTTTTTTGTTTTGTATTCATCTCTAATTTAACCCAGCGTATATAATCTGAGACAAAGAAATGTGAATACTTAGCTATATTTAATCTTTTCTAAGCACAAAGGCTTGGGGAACTCTCAAAATAATATTTTACAATTTTTATAATTTTAGGTAAATTGTGCTTATACATATGTAGGGAAGTGTTTACATCAGGATGCATCACTTACTGTTCCTCAGTTTCTCTAACTTTAATATGTAACTTAACTATGGTCTTAGAAGCAAGACTAATAGGAATTATCTTTTTCTCAAGTAGTTAAAATTAGTAACTAATATAACTTCATTTTAATCAACCCTAAGAATTTCCAAGCAGCATTTTTACAACATATACTAACAAACCCTTCAACAAAGTTTTAAGAAAACTTATTTTGTCCTTATACAAATAGTAGGCTAGCCATTAAGACTTTTGATCAAATACCAAACATGAATTATATAAGGTCAAACATTTCATGTTTAGTTATATTTGATTTGTTATGGCTTAATATATGTTAATATGATGGCGTGTTTGTACTATAAGAATATATATTATGGGAAATATTTTCACTTTATTATTAAGGGTATATAAGTTCAGCTCCAAACAAGAAACAGAACTATGGATTAAATCTTTTCTCCATTGTCCTTTACAAATACATATTCATTTGGAGGTCAAGGATTATAGCTATCTCTCAGGTCCAAGATTTCATCAGTTCTTCTTTTTCCATGTTCAATACACAGAATAAGACTTGATTGCTGCCTTTTGAGTCACATGAATTCACTTGAAGCCTAGTTGGTCCATTTCTTTTGTTTTCCTCCTATAATTATGAAAGTGTTATGCCACATTATCTCAGAAGCTGCTGAAAAATGAATGTACATCATGGAGTACAAATAAGTATCTTCCAGAATTTCCTCTGAAAACACTTTTCTGAAAAACAGAACAAACAACTCAATTTTTAAAGCATCTAAATGACCTTTACTTCCTAGCAAGGAATGCTATGAAAGCTACCATTTTAAAATACATTAAAACTGAACTGAAAGCACATCTGAAAGAAAGCTATAGTTAAGATTTAACTTTATGACAATACCACAAACTTTGAAAAACAAAAAGTACTTGTTAAAATGGTACATTTCATGTAAATGGGACTTACATAATTTAAAATGCAAATGGATTCATATAGAATATAACACCATAAAATAGCCTCAGCTTGAATCCTCTGCTATTCCTGCACGTGGCTTATTAGGATGTTCATGAAATATGAGGATAAAAAAAGTTTGTCATCATTTAACGACCACTTTAGTGAATAAATTGTAGTTATGGCTGGTCCTTCTATCAGTTGCAGTCTCCCCATTGTCACATTATTGTAATCTGGGTGCTTGGTACCTAGCTTGCAATTATATTGCAGTGGCCTAGTCATGTGATTGCCATTTCCAATGTCTGCTGCTTTCCTTCAAGCAAAGTCAATGCGCAAGCCAGCAAAGGTTACAATGGCAACCACATTAATGACCCATAGCAATTTGCTTAAACAATGTCCACCAGAAATGTGGGAATTTCCTTTGCTAAGGACCAGGCTGCTAAGCAATGGAAATTCTGATCCCAATTGCCATTGTTAACCAGGACTATCTGCATGAAGAGTTCTAAAGTTTTGCTTTATAACTGACTATCCTATTGATTCATTTGGCCATCTATTATCTATTCTTGCCTGAATTAAACAAACAAAACCAATTATCAATATTATTAGAACTCTAATTCAACATACAGAAGAAACTAATTTGAAGGCTAACATCACAGCAAAGGAAGAGTTTTAACTCCTCTACGTTTCTGAACAATGGCTTTGTTAAGAAGAATCCACTGCCAAGAATGAAAAAAGGCACCTCTTTTAGTTCAATTTCACAAACACATATTTTCTGGGCAGAGACGGTTTCTGAGAAGGTTATTTTTGACACATCAGTTTACCCTGCTGCAACTTGCTGAGTTCAGAATAAAAATACCGGCAAGACAGTGAAGTACCTACCAGGATCTAATTCAAATGACGTATGAGCTGATTAATATTATTGCCTCGAAATCCAGGATTACCAATCTCTTTCTGGAACCCCATTTTATTACGGGCTGCATGCCGAGCCACGGACAAATGGAACGGCCACAAAAATCTATTGACTTCGCTGAAGTATTTTCCAGCTGAATAAATTTCATGAATAACATCTTCCAGACAAATAATGCCATGGTCTCCTATGGAGACAAAAAAGCAGTTTTAGAAATGAAATACCACTCAGGAAATTTTCACCAGATTGCAAAGAAACACTGACTGCTTCAAAGTTGCAATGTTCTGTTCCAATATTCCATTCCATTTGATATCTTACCCAGATGTTCCTCTATCAGAACATTATCTGTCAAAGCAACCTTTTTCTGTTGGATCTTTGCATGGCCTCGTTTCAATATCAACTCTCGAACAGATTTGAGATTGGGATATCTGTGAAAATATAAATCAAATAATTTGTGAAAGAACAGAAACTCACAAAACCTGCAACATATTCTTAAGGCTATGATTTATCCAAACTGATCCAAAATGAAAATATTATACTACTATAGGGAATAATGAAGAAAGATTGTGAACAAAGTTATGATCCTTTTTAGGAATTACCATTTATCATACATGATAAAAAAATAAGATATACTCACCCCCATGCTACATAAGGCTCCACTGTTTGCAGCATTTTTAGTGAAGCTGGTGACAATTTAACAAATGTGCCACTGTAAATCTTTCTTAATCTCAGGCTCTGTATCACATGTCGCACTCGATGACTTACTCCTTTAATTCTAAATCAACAGAAGTAAATACTGTCATTAGGCAAATCTGTATCATGAAATGAATTTTCTAACGAAGTAAAAAAGCATTGACATCTGTCAATGGTGCACAGTACTTCTGCAAAACTAAAATCCTTTTAATTTGATAGTTACTCTCAAACAGAGATTTCTTGGAAGTCCACATGCAATGATTATGTTCAGGTTTAAAGTCTTTCCCTACCCACATACTGTCCAAATGACCTGAGACTCTAGCTCGAAGAATTTCCATGTCATTTGGAATTCTAGAAAAACACATATAGAAAGCACCAGCTTGTGAATAAAGAGGCCTTACTTAAATGTCTGACAAGCTGAAAAATAGAAAAGTATATTAAAATACTGGTATAAATCTTAGAATTTTGATCAATTTTTATCAGTTAATTTTCAGTGTTACTGTGAGATTTATCAATGTCACTGTGATATATTCCACTGTACTGGGATTTAGAAGATGCTCAATTGAGAGGTTGGAGGGGAATACCTGCCTATGCTAATCATGACAAATCACTCATTTGTCATGTTTTCTACCAACCCAGGGTGCTGTCCACTATCCTAAGCTCATTACTTCTATAAGAAGTAGCCTTTTATCTGAGCAAGTGAGTTTGAAATCTAATAAGAACATTCAAATTAGTTTATTATAGTCAAAAGGCTAGGTACAGTAAAATATTGTTTTTTACAGACGTTTATATGATGGATTTTTAAAATTTTGTAAGCTGCCTGGAGTTAATTATATGTGAGTTGAGGAGCTATATAAATGTGTTTAATAAAGAAAATAAATTATAAATAATACTAGAACTGTTACATAGAAAATAGATTGCATCCATTTACAATTTTAATTTTGTACATAAATTCCTTGCCAGTCCTTAACAATTCTGTTAGTGAGAGAGCTTTCTTCCCACAAGTATGTCAATTCATGGGGAAGGAGCCACCCTGTAAGATAATTAATTTACAGTCCCTTATTGCTGAGAACACACTATCCTTACTTCACACAGTATTATTTTTGTTAATTTAGAAGCAGTAGGAGCAAACTGCTATTAAAATAATTCTACAGAGAATGAAGTGTTCCTTACACTGCAATTCGTACAGCAAATGCCAGTTTATGTGCATCCGGCATTATCAGCTGCCCAGGCTTCTGTTCCATGCGCCGTAGACGGACATCATCTCTATGTTTTCGCTGAGAGTCTCTCAAAAAAACTTCAAGGCGTTTAAATCTGATCTGTTTTCCACTATGATGCTAAAAAATGTTTAAGACATACTTAAATCACTGCATTGCTCTTTATATACTGCAATTTTAATGAGATCCAAGTATTTTAAACTAACACGTGATAGTTATTTGAGGATCAACAGTTATAAATGGGGCCAGAAGAGTTATAGTGAAAAATGCATCGAGCTTCAGATGAAATATAACAGATTTGTTATTGCAAAAATTAACATTAAAAAGTGTTCCATTTCTTTATGAAGGCACGTCACTTAGGCATAGCATTCAGCCACAGTATTTTTTAAGTTTTATCCTGCCTTTTATTTTGATCAACTCAAGATGGCATACACACCTAACGCTCCTTTATCTGTAACAATCCTGTAAACTTAAGTGAAATGGTCTGAAAGAAGAGTGACTGGCTGAAGCAACCTTTCATTCCTAAGGTAGGACTAGAGGCACACTCTCCTAGATCTAATCCAAGATTCTAGTCAAATCGGATCTCAACAGGCTATCATGATCCACAGAACATGGATAGATATAACATACAGAATAATATGACAATTATTCTAGCTAGGCTTTTATAAACAAGCAACAATAAAAGTGGAAGGGTTTAAGTTCTGCTAAATGTAAGCATCGATCTTCAAAAGATAGTGACAGGAGAGAGTTAACTATTTTCGGAGGAGGGAGGCATAAAATGTGAAGATAAACCACAGAACATACCAGAGTATGGCATAAAATCCTCTAAACCAAGCGCAAAAGAGAGGAAAATGCAACTTAATTCATATTGCATCTCTTTTAGATTTGGGGTTGTCTTTTAAAAAAAATCCTCTGGTATTTGCTTCTCTTTAATCCGACAGTCCCAGGTGACTAGCCTGAAAATGGTTTACCCCAGGTTCGGTCATTAGGTAACCCCTACCTTTCTCTTATCAAGTAGAGCTTGCTTTGCCTGGGTGGCCTTGATCGCCTGGTAGGCCTTTCTTTTCTTTAGGATGTTTTCTGGTACCAAAGGAATCTTCTTTGGGGGCCTAAAGGAACAGCATGTGTCACTTAGTGAAATTCAGTGCACTGGCATCGAAAGGAAGACCTCGCGCCCACCGACGTGCAGCTACTTAGGGATCCTCACGCTAAGCAAGGGGACCTGGAAGTCCCTTTAAATCCCACGGATGCCCACTGAGCGCGGACGCAATAAGAGACTCGCTAGAGCTAAACCCTAATTTGGGAGGAGGCACCGTTACCGGCCGGGATGACAGTTACGCGCACGAGTTACTCCTTGGATACGACTGCCACGGGGATTTTAACTACCGCTTTCCCCCGCGAAGCAGCCAGCTTTTCGTGAGGCGACCTGACTCCGCTTCTTCTGCTTCCGGCCCGCCACGGCCCTAAGCGCCCCGTCCAAAGCCAGGCCCGCTACACGGCCCGTCCATCCCGGCGCAGCCTCCAGAAATCGAGACTTTCCCGCAACCATCTTCCTCCACCGATGCGGCGAGAACCCATCGCCCGTTCTCACAGATCTCTGGCTACAGTTATCCAAGCCCACAAACGCGTTAGAACTCCGCCCTCCCGGGCGATGGAAGCAGATTAGCCTACGCATACGAGACTCACTCAGGCGCCGCCATCGCTCCCCTCGCGGCATCCACGGAGACGGCACTGCGCCGGCGTAAACCGACTGCCGCGAAATCGAAGGAAATGAGAGTCGTAAAGCGTCTCCCTCGTAAAATCTCCGAGGGTTCTGTCACTGGCTGGATCGCTTGAAAGGTTGGAAAGGGGGAGGCGGGGAGACGGTGGCGCTTTCCCGTCGAAACCCGTTGAGAGGCGAAGAGCTTACCAGATCTGGTTACACAAATCCAGGTGGTCCCCTAGGCGATCCGGAAGATCCACAGGTTGGCCAGAATAGATGAGCCTAGATTTCAAGAGTTTTATCTTTGAATCAAAGAACAAGATCTCCTCGGAATTCCGAGATGGAGAAATTGTAAGGCAACCTAAAATTTTTAGTGCAGGTCTTATTTCAGGTTTTGTTTTTGGTTTAAGATTTCCAGCACTCGGAAAATTCCGATGTGGGTGCTGTGAATAGCTGTGAATAAGTAAGCAAGTTTTATGCCCACCCTCAAATATCACTACTGCACATCCTAAAGAGATGGCAGTCTATTTTCAAAGGTATGACTTGAAACGCGATATTAATGCATGTGTTGAGTTGCTTTGTGCTTCACTGATTTCTTTGTGAATACTATATTCTCCATGAAGAATGAAGGCACAATATTAGAAACATGTTTCTGCGGAGAAAAGATAGGCATGATCTCCAAAAGATCATGATCTTTCCAAAAGGAAAGGTCCCTCTAATAAAGTATATAACACAAACATACACTTGAGTGTGAGGGTATTTTGTTATTTCTTGTTTTTAATCGTGTTTCCCTACAGCAGCCTTAAGTTGTTTGATTCCTATAAGTAAAATATTTGAAATTGAAGCTGGCTTAAGCTCTTTCCGGATTTCAACCTCTTCTTTTTGGGCAATGTGATAGCCTGGCACTTTGACACAATTACTTATCACAAACCTGTTTGGTGGATTTCCCTGCTGCTTTATTTCTTTCCATGGATAGGACTTGGAGGGCATGTGGGTGTCTACTGATGGCCTTTCATATAGAAACTTCTCTGTTGAGTTTCCCTGATACTTGACACCTTGCTGTGTAGAGAGTCCATTGGTAAACTTATTTTTTTAGGAAATAAAATACACCATGGTTTTATAATTTTTAAATGTTGTGTTATATACTTTATTAGAGAGACCTGTCCTTTTGATTTTAGAAATTCTTGTTCCTTACCTCCCTTCTCTGAAAAACACTTTTAAATTAAACCCTAAAAACTAGAAAAATAATCAAAGGCTCCTTTGATTGTGCAGATCACAACATAACACGTGGCAAATTCTTAAAGAGATGGGAGTACTAGATCACCTTACTGCTGTTCTGAGAAATCTGTATGTGCGTCAAGAAGCAACAGATAGAACCAGACATAGAATAACTGATTGGTTCAAAATTGGGAAAGGAGTACGACAAGGCTGTATATTGTCATCCTGCTTATTAACTTCTATGCAGAGTACATCATGTGAAATGCCAGGCTGGTGAATCAGAAGCCAGAATTAAGATTCCAGGAGAAATATCAACAACCTGAGATACGCAGATGATACCACTCTAATGGCAGAAAGCGAAGAGGAACTAAAGAGCCTCTTGATGAGGGTGAAAGAGGAGGGTGCCACTTCCTGGCAAAAGAAGGGGAAGAAATGGAAGCAGTGACAGCAACAGATTTTAACTTCTTGGGCTCCAAAATCCTTGCAGACAGTGTCACAGCCATGAAATTAAAAGACACTTGTTCCTTGAGAGGAAAGCTATGGCAAACCTAGACAGTGTAATAAGAAGCAGAGACATCCTCTTGCCGACAAAGGTCCGCATAGTCAAGGCTATGGTTTTCCCAGTAGTAATGTATGGCTGTGAGAGCTGGACCATAA
>JANHZU010010813.1:139551-164017 GCA_032468055.1 Acrochordus granulatus | reverse complement strand
TCATATTTTATTTTAATTTGATTCTGGTGAATTGGAAGATAAAATATACAGGGAGTCATTCAAGACTTAACTTTCACTTGAGCCTTTGCTCTAAAATAAACATGGAATTAAAACTACATTCCTATTGCTTAGCATGATCTTTTATTTATCTTTTAATGTTTCAGGTTTTTTGCCATTATCAATGTACAACACTATTGCATTTACAAGTTTATTGGCATAAATATACAATATTCATGAGTTATTGAATGGTGATAATACAATATAATGTTATATTATTAAATATGTCTTTCAGAAAATAATGACAATTTTAATTCAGCAATTTTTATATGAAATTTTGCACACAGAGGGAATACGCTACAGAATCTGGGTGCTAGTTTCTTCCTAGGTTATTTCCTCTGGTTTTTGTACTGACAAGGAGAGATCTAAGACTGATTTGGTAGCATATGAAGGGCAATTTCTAAGAATCATGACTAGCTGTGTATTTTACCCCAGTTTAAACAGGCAAAAATATAGCAGTTATAATTCCAAAGTATGCAAGAGCTTGAATTAAGTTTGCATAAAATGCATCAATAATGAAGAATTGTAAAAGGTTATGAACTATGCTAGAATCTTCATGTTTCTATTAGAAAGGAGGGATTTTTTTCTTTCTGATTTCTAAAGCTGTCTTCAGACTGTAGAATCTCCACCGAGATTGGGCCTGGGCAAAATACCTGTTAAGTCTCCCATGCACACTGTTGACCACTTCACTCCCAGTTGTTTCCCCATTTTGTCTTTCTGCTGTTCCTCCTCTGCTCCTTCATCTCTATCACTCTGTCTCTGTCTCTTTCTCACACTAGAGAATAGGATATTTCCTTTCCTCCCCATTAAGTTTTTTTAAAAAATCTATGTGCATAAAACCTGAAGTTGTGCCCACCTTCTTTCTTTCACTGAAAAAGAAATATTTTCAAGCTAATATTTTTAAAAGGTATGTATGCTTCCGGGTATCTTCTGGTCTTCAGATGCTTCAAGAGGTAGTCTCTTGATTCAATCTAGCAGCCTAAGTCTACATCTTAAGAGAACTATTAAATAATAAGGAAATAAAGACTGTGCAACTGAGTTCCTGTTCCCCTCAATGCATTACTCAGAGTATCCAAATATTTGACCTTTCATTACTAATTTTTGTAATCTCATGCAGTAGCTTGTCCTATAATCCCTTCCCCCTCTTTTTTTTTGGCTGCCAACCAGAACTTATCAGAAGTAGGCAAAATACAGGAAGTTCCTGGTGCAAGAAGAAACCTTGGGGTAAAAACAAGAATTGCTTGCATGGAGGAGGCAACTAGCGCAATTTTATGGCACAGTACTAGGAAATTTAGGTCTTGGTAAATATGATGTATGTATGCATATGTTTGTGTGTGATTAAGAAACATAGATTTATAATGCAGTCAGATGAAAATGGAACACAGAAAAAGCAAGAATTATAAGAAGAATATTATCATACAGGACTTCCAGCAGTGAGTAGAATTAGTTATAATCCTACATTTCTTCCAAGTGATACATGTGACTTCCCTGTTTTCCTCCTTATTATTGTCACTACAATCTTGAAAGTCAGATTAGTAGTTAATTTGGATAAAGTTTACCCAAACAGTGTCACAAACAAGTGATTCTCCAGTTCTAATCTATTACCATTACACAGAAATTATTTTGGGGTCACAATATTCAATTTGCCTATTTCCACCATCCTGATGTATTGATTCCTTATATTCATTTGTACACCTTATAATAGACTGAAATAAAAGACATCAAGGCTGACAACAAAAGAATAAACAGGTAGTTCAACATTATGTACATATAAGCAATTTGAATGACTTAATGTATTATCAGTTTAATTGTGTGAAAAATATATTCTTTTGCCAACTAATCCATGATGGATTGGTAACCAAACACTATCGTCAACCAATATCATAACTGTATGTCATTACAAATTAGAACACAAACCTTTACTTCTCATAAGAAAAGATAATTATTCTGCAGGAAGAGCACACCTAACAAAATATATTAATTTTGTATGTCACTAAAAAATAACTCACAGTTCTAACAAGGGATACACTGGGCACCATTCAATACACAGAAGTCTATTGAAAACAATAGGATTGATGGCCAGTTTTCAGAAAACCAGAAACTATTAATAACACAGTAGGAAATACTTGTGGGATTTTATCTTTTGAGTAATAACCTCAGCAAGATTATTGGAGTAACTTTGCCCTTTTTTAGAGGTGCCAGATTTTGCCATAATTATGTGACAAATATTTGGATGTCTGTAATGCATTCTTGTCTGGGTTAACCATTGAAAAGTTTTGGAAAGTTCAACTAATCCAGAAATTGTGGAGAACTGTTGAATGGGATTAGTTAAAATGACATCTGTTGATAGTCTATTTCCATGCAAAATTCAAACTGCTGATTGGGATCAGACTACTTGAAAGATGATATCTATCTTTGGAGCCTGCTTGAACGTGAAAACCATAAGGAGAAGGTCTTTATATTGTTTCTAATCCAATAAAATGGGTTTTCATAGGAAATTATTTTAAAGGTCTGTGGACTCTCTTGGTGCATCTGCTCATCAGGAAGTAACTGTCCAAAAAAGCACCAGATTTGAAGTGGGGGAAGAAGCTAGCAAAAGAAGACAGCTTCCTAGTACACAAAAACATACAGATACAATATGAGGAGAAAGAAAACATATACAGACATTCAATTATGCAACACATTATTTCATTGCACATAAAAAAATAAAAATGCCCCCCATACCAGTGTTGGAACAAAGTTTGGAAGGAATTTTCGAAGCTACATGCTTTTCCCACCTTCTTTCAGTCTTGCAACCATGACAGAGATGTCTCCTGGCAAAGTAAAGGAGAGTCTTTTTTGTGTCACTTTCTTATCTTTGGAAATTTTGTACAAGACAAGTAGTAAATAATTTTGTGCATATTTTTTCCACTAACTCACAAAAATATGTTTATTTAGATATGTCTTTGACTTACAAGTAAGTTTGGCTGAAGCTGGGAGCATATTAGGATGAATATGGTGTGCTTGTAATGCTGTTGGAGTTTGCATTCTAATAATATTTAAACATTTTATCAAATGTTTATATCCCATTTTTCTTAAAATGGTTATATTCCTATATATGTTTGAGTATAAATTACATTGTTATTCTGTAGATGGAACCAAAATGAAAAAGAAACTGACACGTTGATCTTATCACAGGTTTCTGTTCATGGAAAACTAAATACCAAGAATTTCCACATATCTTTAGGTTTAGTTGAACCTCATAAATATTACATATATTATTATAGATTATGCTTTTATTTGGATCAGTGCTTGCAGGAAAATTGGTATTTTCCCAGCTTTGCTACTTACCAGGTTCCTTCCTTCCTTCCTATCTTCCTTCCTTCCTTCCTTCCTGCCTTCCTTTGTCTCTTTTTTGCTTAAACTGTGCTAATTTAAGGACCATGAGATTACAAGAACAAGCAGATTTAATTTATGGACAATAATAGAAAGCTAGGACCTATAATTTTGCACAGAAATATGCATCTATATTCTTCTGTGCAACTATCTGCTCCTTAACTAGCACAAACCACTTGCATTCTGTTTGCATCCCTAATTTATAACAATTACCTTCCAGCTAGAAAAAATGGGGAGGGAGAGTTTCTTTTTTAATATATGAACATCTGTATACTGAGCATACATCTATTTCAGTCCTCACTCCCCAGTGGTTTTTCAATATTTCCCGTCTTCCCCAATCATTGGTTGTTTGATACTTCTCTGAGGATTAATTAGGAAGTGAATCTGGAATATATAACATGCAAAATATGGCTTTACAATTGAATTTGGTCAGTTGGGCTGAAAAAAATATTGATGGCTATTAGTCAGAAGCAGAGCCAGAGTTTTTCTGTATCTCCTTCAGGCCAAGTGATGGTTGCCCATTTGCATCATAGAAGTGGTCCATCCTAGTTTTGGTTTTGTTATATTCACAAGAAAAATGGAGTTCGTGTAGGGATGCAGGTATTGAAATGTAGCATGAACCTGCCAACAGATGTCAGGATACATAATGTAGACATATTAGACTAATTTGTTTGGTTTTAAATACATCATATAAGCTGCTCACTGTCTTTTAGAGATAATAGTTTCCATACTTAATTTTGGGCTGGAGATTAAGTATGGAAACTATCACATGGAACAGGGCAATGAAATTCTAAAGATCTGTCAAGAGTTTCCATACTTAATTTTGCAAAAACGTAGCCAGCTATAATTTATCTATGATAAATCTTGTTTGAGCAATCTAATGGCTTTATCTGTTGTTGGAACAGGGTAATGAAATTCTAAAGATCTGTTGATCATGTGGAATCTCAAGAAAAGAATCAACCAAGTAAGAAAGGATGGGTTAAGGAATATTCTCTTAGTCAAAGACAGTTTATCTAAAAACTTAATTAAATAAAAATGAATAGTTTAGCAAATGTGATATATAGATATGTATTTATCATATGAATTACAGTACTGTGCAAAAGTCTTAGCCCACCACCCGCTTTGTTTTAGCAAAGTTTTAATAACTATCCATAATTATTTTTCGGTCTCTATATTAAGATTCAAACAGAAAATACATTATATACACAAAATTTAAACAAACACAATTTTCAGAACAAAATGGCTTCTTCAGGCAAAACTCAGTATTTAGTGTGATCTCCCCTGGCTCTAAGTACATCTTGAACTCTTCTGGAAAGAATGTCCTCAAGTTTTCTGAGGTGATCTTCTGGTACATTATACCAGACTTCTTTCAGCACTTCCCAGAGTTCTTCTTTAGATTTAGGTTGTCTCTTACTTCTTTCTCTGCCCAGGTGATCCCATACTGATATTCAGGTCTGGACTCTATAGAGGCCAGTCTATGACCGTCAGTGTTTTATCAGCTGTTCTCTTCACTAAATATGATTTCACTGCAGTAGCAGTCTGCTTGGGATAGCTATCATGCTGAAAAATAAAACCATTCCCAATCAGGCACTTTCTGGAAGGAATGGCATGATGAATTAAAATCTGTCTGTCCTTTTCAGCATTCATGATTCCATCAATCCAGACAATGGAGCCCCAAACCAGGACAGACCCTTCACCATGTTTCACTGAAGGCCACAAGAACTCATTTGTCAATGATTGGACCCAAACATTTCAAAATTGGATTCATCACTCCATAATACTCTTTTCCACTGATTCTCAGTCCAATCTTTGTGAGTTTTAGCATATCTTAGCCTTTTCACCCTGTTCCCCTTCTGCAAAAGTGGTTTTTTGGCTGCTACCCTTCCGCACAGCAGATTAGTGCTGCCAGTTATGTCGACCAGAAATGGCTGGCATGCTGGAAAGTTCAATTCGTAGCTCCGCATGATGGGGTGAGCTCCTGTCACTTAGCCTCAGCTTCTGCCCACCCGGCAGTTCAAAAGCATGTAAAAACTGGTGAGTAGATAAATCGGGTACCATTTCGGTGGGAGCTGGCTGGCTTTGGCAGGACAGGCAAGGCGGGTGTTGAGAAGGCCAGCAATGAAGAGTTGAGCGGCAAGTCAGAAGCAGCCCACCCTCCTGCCAGGGGTGGAGCAGGAACTGTGGAGATGCCCGGATGCAACATCACCAGCCAGTGGGGGGGAGGGTTTAGTTTACACAATTGCATAAATAACTAATCTATGTAAGCCACCAAGAGTCTTCGGAAATTGGCGGCATAGAAATGTGTAAAATAAAATAAATAAATACCTGATCAAGCTTTTGGACTATAGAAAGGTCAAGTTGGCATCCTGATGAAGCTGTCAGATTCCAAAGCAGGTCCTTGCTGGACTTCCTCTAATCTCTCAAAGAAGAAACTCTGAGGAATTCTCATCAGAATTTCAAAGTTTCCTTGGTCTTCCGGGTCTTTTTTTGTCCTTGATTTTTCATGATTCCTCCAATTTATTTACAACAGCTTTAATACCACATGTTGAATATCCAGTTGATTTCCCTTTGAGAGTGGCCTTGATTATGCAAAAGTATGATTTTACATCTGTCAAAGTCTGTGATTTTTGCATTTTGACTGGAATTGTGATTGAAAGTTGTTCTTATTAGCAAACTTCTAATAAATTATACTCATACAACATGTTTATGTACTGTATGTAATGCTCCAGCATGTCTTGCATGATCCTGATGTAATAGACCTTTTTGCACAGCAGTCATTTTGGCATGAAATAGTTGGACACATATAGATAAGAATGACAATACTTAGGGTTCCATTTCATTTAGGTTTACAGGAGCCAGGTGCCTGCTGTTGCTCAAGTGCAAGAAGAGATCACACTAAATACTTGCCACTTTAGCCTAGGGAAGCTATTTTTTTTCTTTTTCCTGTTTTGGAATATTGCATACAAATTTCCTGTATTTTCTGACTGTATTCTAATAAAGAGGCTGTGACATAATTAATAAGGTTAATATAGCATTCTAAAACAACAAATCTAATTATGGTCTAAGACACAGTACTGTATATCAGGAATGATGGCAATAATCCAGAGAAAAATGTTATTGAATACAATACAGTTTACTTTCAAGTATAAGTAATATAATACTGCAAATTAAGAATAATCAGTATTCTCAAAGTAGTAAGATATAAATTCAGTTTATACATTATTCTGGTCTAATTGTTTCTTTTGATGAGTTTTATTCAGTTCTTTCTTTGAGAAAGAACTGAATTGTACCAAATCATACATAACCTTCTCCCTCTTTATAATTATCCTTAGTACTGAGACTATATTCTGAAAATAAGCACTGCAGCTGCAGACTGAATTTATTTTTGTTCCTATTTTATGACTTTTCAGACCTGAAAGTCTGCAATCATTCAAAATGAAATTAATCTAATTTAAGATACCATCTTAACTTTCAACAATTTATGTAAGCAAGGATAGTAATACATTGTTATATAACTAATGCCTTGGTTACTTATTGTTGACATGGTTTGTTTATGTGTGGGCCAAATTTATCCTTGATCTTCCATTTTCCCTTTTTCAGTGTGCTCTAAAATAATCAAGCCTTTAAAAAGGAACTCATGAGTGAAAATATAGGTGCTAACTGGAGAAGATAGCTGAATATATAGAAACACACACTCTTGCCCCTTTGATGTCTGTCTGTATCTCTCTCTTTATACATATATACATACATACTCAGGAACTTTACAGACTGAAATAGGATTAAAGAACTGGATAGGTAGGAGTTTAACCACAATTTATCTGATTTTAAATTGAATATCAAAGCTTATATTGCTAAACTACTGTACAAAAAGAAATAATTTAATTATTGGAAAGAAGAATATATGATTTTTGTTTTATTTTCTCCAGTTCTTCAGTTCATTCTTCATGAAACTGGAAGTAGGCTCCCTGTGTTGGGAGAAATTTGTTTACATACCTTATGAATAGGATGGCTCTCACAGCATAAGAGGTTCAGAGAATCTCAGTTTATACATTAAAGCAAAAACATAGACAATTTTATTCTTTTATATATCGAAACATTTTCAGATTGGCCATCACACTCACAAATACAAAAGTACGTTCAATGAAATTAGAAGCATTTATATTCATTCTAGCATCTTTACAGCCAAATCCAATCAGATTCAGGAGATACATGACTTCGCTAAAGCAGACAGTCTGATTTGAACATTCTTAAAGCTTTGTTCTGATTACATTGGCCTCAAGATATCCATTTATATGTATACATTTTAAGATATCCATTCATATACATACATTCCAAGGTGGGAAGGAAAACCAGCTGCAAAAACAGCTGTAGTATTTTTTAATATGGTAAAGACATTTATGGAGTACCATAGAGCCATCCAAAAATACTCTTCTGATTTGGGAGACAAAACTTTATGAAAGGAACAGTTCTGCTAAGAGTGTATGGGCAATTGTTTCTAGACATCACATAATTGTGAGGGCCAAAATGCAATTACATTCAATTGCTATGAATACATAATATGAACAGATATCTCTGAATGTGTTTTTCTTTTACTAAAAGAATCATAATGTGAAATAGTGCTGCAGCTTAACAGGAAGTTAAAAATGCCAGGTTATCAGTGAAAACTATTTTTACAGCTTAATTATCTTATAATGTTCATGGATCTCCATATAATATTGCAAATGATGCAACACTGGGTACAGGGTTCAGAAACACCATGGGGAAAAAATCAGTACAAGTTAGCTTTAGACATCCTGCCAGCCGCCTGCTAGCCTTAGATAATACAACATAAATCTTTGTGCATTTAGAGTTTTCACTCCTTTCGGCTTTGTTCAAGACAAGTTACTGGACCAAAAAAGAAGCTGATACTTTTAATGTGGAGTAGAAATGATGTATATATTGCAATGGGTGGATTTTTCTGGGGCTGTGATATTGACTGTTTGCTTTCTTTGTATGTGAATGGACCAGTTATTCACTAAATATTAGCTGCATGTCTAGACTATTGTAAAAGTATTCAGATTCCAAGTAATTGCAAATCCCATTTGTTTCTTCTAAAAGGAAAAGTATGAATTACCTACCTACTTATATGCTAGGCAAACTTTTGTTTCATCACTCAGATCATTTAAGAATATTGTATTTTTATTCCTTTTGATACCATCAGGACACTTAATAATACCGATATTTGAATTACAGGCTGAAACAAGCATGATTTTCTAAGGACCAGTTTGTCAATTTCACTCTAATAGACTGTAACATTTGAACCATTTTCAAGAACCAGTAAGCAAATCATCCCACTGAGAAAGAGGGGAGGGGCAGTTAGAAACATTCTACAGTACATCTCATCCTCGCTGACACGTTTGGTTTGGATTTGGAAAGAGTTTGAGTTGAGCTGCCAAGAACGTTCTACAAACAGTCATTTTTGGTGATTGTTCACTTCACTAGTGCTATATTTGGACTGGAAAGAAAAGCTGGATGAGGAGAAAGAGTCACAGGACTCTTGACTGATACAACAGGAAGGTCTCAAACAGATCACATTAAACATAAGGAAGAAATGACTTTAAAATTTCTGGATAAATATCCACATTATTCAGCTAATACTTTTTCCCATGACATCATATTCAAAGTAGTCTGTATATTGTAGACTTTATGTTGATGAAAAAGAAAACTTCCACAGTGCAGAATTATAGAACTGATACTGAGCACACCCAACTGGATACTTGACAAAGTAAGGATGTTGATCCAAACCATTAAAAATTTCCAACTATACAAGAGAAGGAGTTATGTATGGCACTTCAGTGAATTGCTTTGAACTAAGAGGTAAGTGTGAGTATGTATAGATCTAGAATAGTAAATAGAAGGAATAAGAATATATGAAGGATTACATTAGAGTGACTATTTCATTTGGCAAATAATATATTTGTAAAGTCATGTGCTTTGTGCAGGAAACTACAACTTGAAGCCATAGTAGACTGGACTAATGTTCAGAAGGTCAACAAATCAGGTAGCTAGATAGAGAACTGGACAGCTTGATAGCTAGATAGACAAATAAATTGGTTCACAGGAAAAAAAAAGCTTCCTTTTTTTAGAAAGTAGAAAATCAGGTTTGTCAGAGTTAACATAAATGGGGCTTCTAATGTATACTAGCAGCACATTGTTACATGCTGCACAGAATAGTAATAATAGCATTGGGTCTGTTAAATTGAAACAAAAGAAGTAAAATTTCAAGAATACTAGTCCATATAACTGCCTGTTGTTTTAATATTATATAAAAGGTGAGTAGAAATAAGTATTGAGATTGATCTTTAATTTGCTATTAATTATGTATTTAGACACAGTCTTCTATAAGTCTCCTTATAGAAGTGATCATTAACACTGTATTTCAGCTTAGAGTCATACACATGAACATTCAGAAATGTTAGCATTTAAATTTTCCTGTTGTTAATGTAATAAAATCTTCTGCAAGTTTACTTAAAATAACTTCAGTATGTTGACTGAATATTATTAGGCTTTTTAGTAAATATGATATTTTAAACATTTTTAATGTTCCAGATCATAGTGAAAGTAGCAGTGAGGCTCTTGGTCCTGATCTCTTTCTAACTCCATTTCTTCCTGCTCAGTATCCATTGTAGCATAGAATCTTTTAGGTTTGCTTTGCATTAGTGAAAACAGAAATAAGGGGATCTGAATGGAATTACATCAAGACTTTCAGTTTTATTTTATTGAAGGAAGATCCCATCAATAGGGGTTACCAGAGTTAGACTGAGACTTTAATGATAACTTATTTGGGTTAGGCTGACTTTGTGGGTTCTCTGCAAGTTCAATACTCACAATGGTGATTTTTCTCATTTTTATTAAAGTTGCAGAATGTCACATATTAATTGATAGTAAAAGAGTATTGAAAAAAAGCAATGTCAATCATTTGAATTTTGTATGAAAGAATTACATTTATATTGGGAGAGAAGCTGTGAAGCCAGTTCTATTAAATATGTGGATTTTTTTGTGTTTGCTTTCATGTTTCTCACAATTCTCAAAGCACAGGTTTTAATGTCTCTATTTTTACAGAATCTGCAGTTATATAGAGGCTGACATTTTTATTCCTCTTAAAATAGTTGCCTCTCACAAGCTTGGGAATAAAATCTTCCTTGGCACGCAAGGAGGCCCAAGGAACATAGCCTATTAAAATGGTTGGTCTTGGGTGGAGCTTTAAATATAGTTCTAACACATTAGGAAAATACCACATCAAACTTCCTTTGTGCCAGCTTGCTCATTTAGCTTGTTAGCAGAATCTGATCATTAGAAAAATGGTTATGGCAATCATTCCATAACACTGTCTAATATATTGTTAAATATTAATGCTCAGCACATATCCAAGCTGAAGCACAGGATGACTATTATTAAAATAATGTCACACAGAGCTAGAACTTTCCAAGTTAAAAAGCACACTCTGGTGAATAATCTTCAACTTTTTATTACAGATTTCTTATTGCTTTTCTTTTTAATTGTTCAGCAGTTCTTGAATGCATGTAAAGTTGACATCTTGATCTTTCTCATGAAGGAAACTGAGGAATAAGTTCCATCAAATATGTTATCATGATGTCCCTTTTTAAATACTGTTTTTCCTCATGAAAGACTAAATTCTGGAAAACACTTCAGAAAGATATTTTGAATAAATGCTATACTTTTAACAAGCACTGTAGATATTTGAGTAACTTTCTGTGGAATACAGAGCTCAAAATGGGAAGGAATAGATCAAACAGTACGTTGTTGAGGAAACAGCAAAAGTCATTACATTTTGAAAGTATTTTCTCTTTCATTACATGTGTGATATTTCATAATGATGCAATATTTTTCAAGCATTGGATACACTCTTAGTTTAAAATCTGAGTAGCAAGCACAGATGATGATGATAGCTAGTTTCAGTGTGATAGAAATGTTTAACACCAAGTACAATAAGATCTTTTGGTTGCAAGACATTTCATATTTCTTTTCATGAAGGAAAAACATAAAGATCTTATCCTTGAAAGGTCTTTGCATATCTTCATCTAGTGTGCCAGTTTTACCCTTTCTTGGCTTGGGAAACTCTTTAAACATATCATATCCTAGTGATCTCATGGCTTAACCACTACAATGCACTGTACATAGAATTGCCCTTGAAGACCAGAAGTTTAAACTGGTCTTGAATGCAGTTGTGTGGGCAGTGATGGGCACACCTCAATTTGCCCATGTGATACCTCAACTTCAAAAGCTGCATTGCTTGCCATGCTTCTGGGTGCAATTCAAATTACTGGTTGTGTAGCCAGAAAGTGCTACATACATAGGGTCTGGTTATCTGAGGGACCACCTACTGCCTGAATGCCAAAGAATAAGAAGTGTTGATACAATTAATAAATTTGTTTGGCTGTTGCAGACTATTTGCTTAATAGAACTCATTAAGTTGAAATAGCAGAAAACATTGTCTAATAAGTTTCCAGAACCTGAGTGCAGATTTTGGTATATTTAAAAATAGATCTAATCATGACAATTGTTTCTGAATTTTATACTAAAAGTTAGACTGAACTAAAAATTCAGTTGCACTATGTTCCATATCTCCTTATAGCTTAAAATGCCAAAACTCAGTGCTTCCTGTTTCCCCTTTTTCATTATAAGTCTGGAGGAATTATCTTAGCTAAGTTACAGTCAACAATGCCTCATTCATATGCAAAAATAAAAAAAGTACATTCATTTATGGAGTATAAAACAAAGTACTCGTGATTGTTTTTGGCAATGACATCAGAAGGTACAGCTGGAGGGAGTTCAGCAGTGCTGAGCTTCTAGGCTTTTGGCATTTTCAATTCTGCCTGAATTTGCTAGAATTTGACTGCTTCACTTTTCTGTTACAGTTAGACCAGTGTTTCGCAAGTTGTCAACTTAAAGATGTGTGGACTTCAGGTCCCAGAATTCCCTGTGGTTGGCTGGGGAATTCTGGGAGTTGAAGTCCACACATCTTCAAGTTAGTAAGGTTGAGAAATACTGAATTAGCCTTCAGTTACCAAAGGAACTTCAATTGTTGTTTGAAATTTATACCGGGAGCTGTCCCAGGTACCGCCCTGAATGACCCAGAGCCCATAGGGATTTCCATGCAAGGGCTGCCCTTTTCCCTTTTCCCAAGACATTTCTCTGCTATTGAAACACAAGAAAAATCCTGCTGGGTCAGTCTATTTTATCTAGTGTCATGGATTAAAACAAATAAAATATCAGAAAATATGGGCCCTAATACTTTTCTGGGCTTAATATGTTGCAAAGTGCTACTACAGAGAAGGCCAAGTTTGTTAGAATTTCCCTCTATCCTTTCTTACACCATGCAGAATCAAGGTAGCTTTATTTTGGATCTATCTATCTTTCTTTCTTTCTTTCAACTCAGATTTCATTTATTGTTTCTTTTATTTGTTAATGACTTTCACATTTTGATCTGCTACTACTGGATCCCCTATAACTACTAGTGGGATTGTAAAACAGTAGGCCCAATTTACTTACAACCTGTGCAGGTAGTCCATAAGGATACAATGTTTAATAGTACTGACTGTCTTGAGAATACATTGTGGAAGATATTGGAAGCTTCTTTAACAGACTGTTGCCCTTATTTGGAGAACCACATAAATATACTTGTTTGAGGTGGTACTTCTCAGGGCCATTGTTGTTGTTCAGTTGTGCAGTCGTGTCCAACTCTTTGCGACCCCATGGACCACAGCACCCCAGGCCTCCCTGTCCTGAACTGCCTCCCAGAGTCCACCCAAACCCATGCCCATCGTACTGACTATTCTATCTAACCATCTCATCCTCTGCCATCCCCTTTTCCTTTTGCCTTCAATCTTTCCCAGTATCACCCTCAGGGCCATGTTACATACTTAATGTTTTCAAACATCAGAGTGAAGCAGGTTATTAATTAATCTTCATTTTGTTTAACTTCTATATCAATTCATAGGTCCAAGCAGTTTCTGACTCTAGCTTCTACCACTCCTCCAACACCACAAATGATGACTAATCGACAGAACATTGTTCTGTTATATGCTTCAACAAATCCTCCAGACTTTTGCTTTTTCCTACTGTTCTGAATAAATTTTTCTTCTAAATTATGATAAATTATGGTCATTCATCAAAATACAGTTGGCAAATCAGTGGATATAAAATAGAGCAAGTTGAAACATTATCTGGTATTCCTTGAAGGCAAAAATTATACATTCTATTGAATCCAGAGGTGTGGGATTGTGTAGTCAGATTCTTTTTTCAAAATGGACAGTTTGTATATCTTCTCTGGAATTAGAATATTTCAAGGCAGCTCTTTGCCTTTGGAAATATTTCAATCTAAGGGCTATCTTTGGGTCTCAATGTATCCCAAGAGCTACCCATTGCTTGGAGGCAGTTTATAATTTAGCTGGCTTAGAATGACATTATTTCCTGAACAGTTATGCAGTAGTGTTTTAATATAAATGGTGCATTCCTCCCCATCTCACTCCATTTTGAGGTTTATAAACTAGGGTTATCACAGTATGAAAAAAAGAAAAATAAAATTATGGCTCTATCCATTTTTCATTATTGGCCCTCCCACTGTAATCCCAGAGACACCTAAACATGTTCTAGGGATCTCAACTACCAATAGACAGGTCACCTCTCTATATCCTTCATGGTCTTTCCTACTTAGAGCATATATTTTGATTTATATCTTGTTTTAGTTAATGTACTTATTTATAGATAAGAAATTTGTCCAGCTAGCATGACATATAGTAATCTTCATTGACCAACTACATTTGGGACCAGCAATTCAGTTGTTAAGTAAAGCATTTTCTAAATGAAACTATGACTGTGCTTATGAACTTACTTTAAGTTTCCTTTTCTTTGCAGACCTGCAAAGGTTGTAAATGGGAGGATCGGTCACAATGTTAGCTTTTCATCACTGTGGTAACTGCAAATGGCTGTAGAAGGCAATCACTGAATGAGGACTACCTATATTTATGTATTTATTTGGTAAATTTATTAACCACCTATCTTGTATATGTGACTCTGAGTGACATAAAAAGTTAAAAACACAAAACAATAGAACAAAATAATCATAAGAATCATTAAAAACAATAAAAAACTGTTAAAACCATTAAAAACCCATAATATATAGTAAAGACATTAAAAAGCCTTTAAGATTGTTAAGTATTAATTTGGGAGTAAAATGTAAAGCTGCACATAACGAATGAATATGGCAATCTGTGATTTCCTTTCTTACTGAATGATGGAAGTTCTTTTTCATTTGCGGCTATGTAAAGAGATGAATAAAACAAAAATAAAACTCTATCCTATTTGCCAGCATCGGGAACATGCCATCTGGTAAATACAGGAAAACTGCATTGCCCACTTGTTTATTCAATCTGTTATGATTTAAATTATTAACTGATTTTTTTCACACATTTTTCTAACTGAAACCCAGAATGCTTGGACTGTCTCAAGAAGTGCATAATATTGTTGGGTTTGCTTTTCTTTTTTAACAAGAAGCAGATACTGTATGTATCATAATGATATTTTCCCTTTTATTGTTTTCTGATTATAACATCCAAATTGAATTTAATGTATAGACTGCAAAAGCAAATCCAATGGAAAATGTATGACTCCACTTAAAGTTCACCATTTTGGAATTTCCTCCTTCTCAGATTTTCTCCTAACACAGTTGCCCTTCATAAGCTGTATTCTGATAGGAAGTGAAAGAACAATCGTTAAGGAAGGGAGGCATTAAGAAGAAAAAGTATTTTTCTGAAAGCAGAGGAGTTTGTATAATGTTCATACTGCATTGGATCAAATATACATATGAAATACGATTGCTTTTAGTGGCAGAAAATACAACTGCAATGTATTTCTTTTATTCTTCAGAATTATATCATTATATGTTTTTCTAAAGTTGAAGGGAATTTATTCTGCACCAAATTTACAACAATTAAAAGATAGGTAGCATGTTCAAATTAAGGATCATGTAAGAATGGGTCTACCCCATTCATACTCCAAGATGAATTTAGGAAGTCTGTGGTTTTCAAGCTACAATAAGGCCTTTGGAGTTGCAGGACCCAATTTTCTTTCCTGTGCAATTTATATATCTTCTTGCTAATGGCCAAATCATAATGATTTTACACTATAATATAGTGTATCTGTTAACTTAAAGAAAATCCAAATTTGCTTGTATTTATTTTTCATTTGATTAGGCACATAAAGGGAGACATGATGTCTGCATCCTTGATACTACAGTTCTGTATTTTCAATCCTAGTTCAATCCTGTATTATTTGGAGAAAATTTTAAATCTATGATTAAAATTTTCTTTGTTAATCTACTGATTGAATTAATAAATGCATTGTAAAACACACTTGCTAGATATCCCTTTGGATCCAACAGGAGGGACTTACTCCTCAGTAAATAAATATGCATACATTTTCTTAACAATGGATTGTTAAGAAAATGTACCCTTAACAGGGTACATTTGAACCAAAATACTACACATTTTTTACAGACTCTTGCTTGAAGTATGAAATGTGTAACTCTTTTCTCCTTCAGAGAAAGTCTGTGAAAAGTGATCCATTATCCAGAAGTTTGTCTCTCTGCTTTATATAAGGCAAAAAAGAAGAAAATAGAGACAGATAACTGTTTACATTTTCCTATCATCTGCAGAGCACACAGCAGACATTCATAGCAAATACATTTCCAAAGGCTGAAACTATATATAGTCCAAAGGGCTTTGAACTTCATTTTAACAAATATGGAAAATACAAAGGACAATAGTTTGGCCCAATAGGTTAGATCTCAGCTTTCTGTAAGAAAACACATTAGGAAAGGCACAAATTAGATAATTTGTTTTAGTCTTTAACTTTGGCTTCTTGCTTTTCCAGATTTATTGAGACAATTGCTCCAAGAATTACTTGCTATGAATTTTTGGAGCACTGGCCTTAACTTAATGGAGGATGTCAAGCTAAAGAGGATTGATTCATATGGCTGTAGGTCATATGATTTTCTCCTGCAGATTCCTTAAGATACAGAAACAGTAGAAAATAAACCTCACCCATCCTTGTCCAGAAAAAGTACTATTTCCTTATAACTGCCATGATACACAAATGCATCCCTCAGGCTTGCAGCTCCTTCTGAGTAGGTTTTATGCCAATGGGAACAAAAAACAAGACAAAAAATCCTCCACTGAGCAATATTGGACTCTATCCCATTGGATCTTCAGGCTGTGGAAGCCAGAGACAATTTTGAAAGGTGGATCAAGGTCATCTCTTCCTAGTGAAGCTTGCCTATTGCACTTGATATATCATCACAATCATGTTCCTTATGCATATCTTACTTCCCACTTAGTTTGTTATTACTGTTGTTCAGTCGCTCAGTCATGTCTGACTCTTTGTGACCCCATGGGCTGCAGTACACCAGGCCTCCCTGTCCTGCACTGCCTCCTAGAGTCCACCCAAATCCACACCCATCTGCCTACAATGCTGTCTACTGATCTCATCCTCTGCCATCCCCTTTTCCTTTGCCTTCAATCTTACCCAGCATCACAGTATTTTCTAATGAGTCCTCTCTTTGCAGTAGTATTTGAGTTTCTGTCAGATACAGCTTCAGTACCTGTCCTTTCAATGAGCATTCAGGGTTGATTTCCCTTAGGATTGACTGGCTTGATCTACTAGCTATTTTTTATGTACTTAGTTTTTTTAAAATGTGGGATTTGGCCTTATTTTGGAAGGAGAGGAAAAATGCACACACGAAGAATCATTCTTTTCTGCTGCCTTGACATTCTCAGGAACATTTTTGCCTTTTAGCAAAGGTAACATAAAACATCTCATCTTGCTCACAAAGTCACACTGTGGAGCTTAGAGTCACACTGAGGAGTATGGTGTTCTTGCAATTATTTACTTAAAAAATAAGTCAGCGATGTATGTATTTCATTGGACAATTATTTTTCCAGCAGTTTGCAGCTTCCCAGGCTTTCTATGATTCAATTCAATCTCAAGGGACAATACTATGAGGAAGATTCTCTCATCTGACATTTTCAGATAGGAAAGGCAAGCAGCCAGTGAGATTTCAGAATCACAGAATGATAAAGGTATCATAATTATAAAAGGAATTAGAAAGGAATAAATAATATGAACCAATGGCAGGTCAACTCACCCATTCATATTCTCAAACAAATCTGATCCTAACCCAAGGCATGGGAGTACAGCCAGGTCTTTAAGGCTTTCCAGAATGCCATCAGGATGAGAACTATCTGGGTACCTTATTCCAAAGGGCAGGCACTGTGACAGAGAAGGTATGCTTCCTGGGTTCCAATAGGTGACACCGTTTAATTGAATGGACATGGACCTGGACCTGGACCAGGACCAGGCCAATTCTGTCAGCTTATACTGGTTACACTTGTAACAACAGATTACACTCCAAGAACACAACTCTTAAATATCTTGCTTTTGTTCTTACTGTTTTCCAAGTACTTGGTACAGTGAAATCAGGGAACAAAAATGCTTCTGAAGGGGTATTTTAAATGGGTGAAGAGCTTTATAATTTATTGGAAAAAGTTTTAATTTCATGTTTAAAGTGGTTTCATAAACACAAGATGGTTGGTTTACAAATACTGGCATCTTACTGGTCTCTAACTGGCACCAAGCAGAAACAAGAATCTCTTGAATAAAGCTTCTTTTCATGCTCAGTGATATTTCAGAGTTCAAACTTCCATTTATAATATAACTTAATATACTCATGTCACAAAAAGTCAGTAAGCAAATCTTTTCTATTGTTTAACACAGTGCACATAAGGTTTTGCTCAAAGTCGAAGCCCAGAACTCTGTTTGTAATCCTAAAATGGTTTATATATTCTTCTTTGGACATAAATAATAATCTGTTTTATATCATAACTGAACTTGCATAAACTTCTGTGCTTTTTCAACTTATTTTTGTTGCTTTAAAATAAATCAAATGCACTGTACATGTTACATTTTGCCCCCAGACACAGTGTCTGGTTCCATCACCGTTTATGTGAAATAATCCAGCATGTTTTTGTAAAGGTGGGGTAAATTTCTTCACTGTTTAGAAAAGCCCTCATTTCAAGAAAAGTGAGAATCCTTAAAACATTGCTGAACAAACCAGCCTATAGTCCTAGCTCTTTGCATTTCATTACCCAGAGACACACTTTAATCTGTGGCGGTGAGTTGTGTATGAGGAGAATGTGGCTTTGAAGTATAAAGGCCACTGAGAAAGTTCCAATGCTAGCTTTAGCTCTCAAACCTCTTGGGACAGGAGAATTTGTTTTTCCTCCGCGCTGCTACAGGCACTTGAGGCCAAGTCTGCCTATTCATAGATGATGGCCTTAGGGAGCTGATTATGTTGGGCTACTAATTCCTATCATATCTTGACAAATAATGGTAATCTCAGCAGAATACATACCATCTTGCTGTGTTTGAGGAGCTGTTTTGAGAGGCTTTTGCTTTAATCAGTTCCAAATTAGGTTCAACCCTGCTAATGCTATTCCAAACTACATGATTAGCTCACTGGATGGTTTGGAAAGCAGATGACCACAGGAAAACAACTGATGAATTCTACTCTGTTTTTCATTAGGGAAAAGGTGAAACATAAATGTATAAATGCAACAATGAAGCTGTGATTGTCTTCATTTATTAGTAGTATTCCCCTACAGTATCTGATTCAACTCATTTAACAATAGCAATATTCTGAACTGTTTCAAACAAATAATCATTCCAAGTACAGATTTGGGCTGGTCAATGTGAAAAGATAACCAGCCAGCCAGCAACTATAGACTTCTACTGTATTGTCCAAGATATTCACCTGCTATCATTGTCACTTCTTATTTGGAACATGACAGATGTTTCTGCTGGTCAAACACTTCATTGCTAACGCTTCATTGCTGTTGTGGGGAAAACAGGAGGAGGAAGGTGTGTTAAATATGTTCACCACCCTGAGTTGCTTAAAAAATAATATTTTTTAATTATTAGGTAGGATACAAATATATGAATAAATAAAATTATTCAATTACAAAAGGCGTATCCATGGCAGATCTGTGTGGAAGGGCAAAAATAAATACTTTGCATTTATTTGCAAGAAGATAATATAATAAATACATCAAAATGTTCCTAATTTACAATGGAATTTATCGATCTCTAGGGCCAGGCAGAACATTCCAGTTTTAATACTAAATGTCAGAAATGGGCAGTCTTTTGCTTTCAGCAGTAAAGCTTAAAAATTTGTTTTGTTTTATTTGCTTAGATACAATGTAAACTGACCTTTTTGGGAGGGGGGAGATTCAAAAAGCAGAACTGATATGTTTTCTTTGAGTTTTGGCTTAGAATGCGTTTTCTCCCCCCCCTTAAAATCAGGAATCAGTTTACCTGCTACTTAAAAGAAAAGTAGCAACAAGAAACAAAAAAGTCCAATGTTGCTATTAAAATGCCTTCCTTAATTATTCCTTAACATAGGACCAGTGCTGGAGACTATTAAAACTTGAGAGATAGAAATATCTCTTTCTGAATACAGGACGACTTCATTCTCCATAGGCAAGGATAAGGACAGAATCAGAAAAGAGCAAGAGAAGGAAGCTGATTCAATGTTCTTCTGAAACAAAAATTGATGGCACTAGACCAGTGGAAATAAGTCACGTGTCTACTATATGGAGTTAGTGTGGGCTCCTAAAAATAAAATTTTGCTTAACAGTTTTCTTGTGAAAAAAAATGAATCAGAATGTCAACAGCAACAAAGATATGTTTTTAAAAATTTATAATTCTTTTTAAAAATTTCTTGATTAAGCAATTATTACTGGTTGATCAATTGACTGATATCCTATCTTACTCCAGGATATGAAGATGGCATACAAATTATTTGCTTCTCCAATTATTAACTATCCTGCTAAATAGTGGGTTTCAAGATAGTTGCACATGGATTGTGCAGTCACTCAGTGAGTTTTCATGGCTGAAGATGGACTTGAATTTGGATTTCCCAAGTCCTTTACTATCCTTTACTACAATTTATAGTGAAGGAATATACTAAATATCATGCAAAGCATGTTTGAAGGCTAATCTATAAAGCTTCAGTAAAGTATTTCATAAAGGTAAAGGTTTCCCCTGCCAGTCATGGTTGACTCTAGAGGGTAGTGCTTATCTCTGTTTCCTAGTTGAAGAGCCAACATTTGTCCAAAGATGCTTCTGTAGTCATGTGGCTGGCATGACTATATGCTGAGATGTGCAGGTGCTGTTACCTTCCCACTGAACATGGTACCTATTTATCTATTTACATGTTTACATGCTTTTGAACTGATAGATTGGGAATTGCTAAGCAGACAACATGAGCTCAGCCCATTCCGCATTGGTGTCTGGGTCTTGAACTCAAACTGCTGATCTTCTAGCTGACAAGCCCAGCTTCTTAATCATACACCTTTGGTAACTATGAATCTACTTGCATTTTTACCTGCTTTTGAATTGCTAGGTTGGCAGGAGCTGGAGCAAGTAATGACAGTTCAACCCATTGTATGGCAGCACTTGGACCTCAAACTCAGGCTGCTGACCTTCTGGCTGACAAGCCCTGCATCTTGGCCACCACCTCCCTTAAGTATTTCATAAGAACTTTTTAGTTGTCTTTAGGCGGTGATTTTTATTATAGACAAATGCTATATTGGGAAGGTGGCTTTGAAAATATTTCACTTGGGTTTTGTTTAAGTAAACCCCTTGGTTTATTGACAATGTTGAATAAAACAGATGACTTATTTACTATAACCAAATGTTTTTAGCAAACATACTGCAAACGATGGAAGTAATCTGGACATACTATTGAGAACTGAATGTGGTGTTCTTTCTTGAGAACTAAAAAAACATTCTTGTTATTGTAGAAGTGGGAAATTGGCTGAAATTGTTCCCACGGGCATTGTGAATCATAAGTCTGAATGGAGGAAAGAAATGTTTATTATGAAACAGATGTTGGAAGAAAAGCAACAAAAATAACACATTTGGTACTCATTTGGTAACATATTTGGTTGTTTTAGACTACAACTATTAATTTGTATGTTACTTATTTTTTTATCTTACTACTTTTGCTTCTTTGCCATTGCTTTCCCTCTCCTTGCCTGACCAGAGGGAAATTTCAAATAACCTGTGAGGTTACTTTTCTACAGAAGACACAGCCATAGGGCCAGTCTTTCTTGCAGAGATGGTTGAATTAAGACATACATACACACAATTTATATGGCCACCCATCTTAAGCAATTCTGGGTGGCTTACAACAACAATAAAATCAATAGCTATAAACAATCATAAAACAGTAAAACCAATAAAATAATAAAACAAAAACTCCATTCTCTAAACGTCCCCTTGGAATGAAGGGGCTCTAGTTGCCATCATTCCTGAATGATGAATGGCAACTGAAGCAAGCTCTAGTTGCCATCATTCCATACTTTCGATTCATACAATTCTATCTCAGTGCCTTAGAAAAAAAGCAAGATCTTAATGTTCTTCCAAATGTTATCATATTTATCATAGGTGGTGGGGTGGGAACAACACATCAAAGAATTGCCAGCCTCAGGGGAAATAAACGCCATAGAGTCCTCTGAGTTTGGCATATAGCAATCTGCTTTTATCAAACATCTTCTTCCAGGGAATGTTCCAAAGCTTTCTCCCTAACTCTCAGGTTTCCCCAATAGTATCATGGTTTGATGTATTGAAAAACATGTGGTGGGCTAATATTTTTCCTTTAAAACAGAGGATGATTTTATTTTTCCATTAATTGAGTCCTATCAAGAATAGCTAAAATTATTGTTATTTCAATACTCACATTGAGTGGTTCACTCCTTTGGGCCTCTGTTGTGATGCCTGAGGAACTCAGAGGGACCACCAGAAATTGCCTTCTGTCCAGCCATGGTTCTGAAGTGAAGACCACGAGGCTCAGGCCCCATAAATTGGTTCCTTACAAGTTCACTTATACTTTTTATTTAAAAATTCTAACAAGGTCCTGACATCATCCCATTCATACTGGCTGACTAGTTGGCTGGCTTATTCCTTCTTGCTGTTGCTCTTCTCCTTAAGGAGGGGAAAAGTGGGAAGTATCATTGCCTTTTTAGTGTTGGCAATACTTGTAAATAATCTCATTAGAGTAGGACTTTGAAGTCCAAAGAATCCAACCCGTCCCCATTGTTCTAGATGTGTGCACGTCTATGTGTGCGTGCATCGTTTCTGCTCACACACATTCAGATTTACTGCTGCTGTTGCATTTGTGGGTGAGCTGTGTATTAGGAAGAATAGAAAGACAGCAATGAAGGAGAGTTCTCTTTATATTATCTCGTTGGGTTTGTGCTCCTTAAACTAGTTTATTGACCTTAGGTAGAATGGAGGACACTGTCTTATTGCCATGATTGAAGAATAAGTTTGGTTGGGTTCTCTATGTAGGATTGGCAGAAAAAAGTTCTAAATGCTTCACAAGGTTGTAGAGTTCAGTGTGCATTACTCTGTGCTGACTTCTGGACTTCTTATATTTAATATACATTAGAGGGAGTAAAGACATGCTTGAAAATAGAGACAAGGAAAATTCTGATGTGGTTATCAGTCTTATACCTTTCTAATTCAGAGGATCAGTGTATCTTATTTCCCAACTGCTTCCTATCATTGTTATCAACTTGTGAAACAAAGTTAAAAATCTCTTTCTGGAATCCCATTTCTTAAATCCCTTATATGTCAGGGATATCAATATGAGCTGCATAGGTACGGTGTTATCAGGAATCCACAGCAAACTGCAGGCTGAAGTTGACAGTCATTTGTTTCTTGTTAAGCCTGTGATGGTTGATATCTTTGAACTGCAAACACAGCTGCTAAGCAACTGCCTTTTCACTTTATTTTTTGTATGGACTCTTTCCCTTTGAACTTTTTTATGTGTATGAGATGTGTTTACCATAATTAATATTACTGACCATTTCCTGATTCAAATAATTTAGTCACCCATTAATTTCATTTTCAGCCACAATGAACTAGAAAAGATGCTCAAGAGCTCTCATCCTTATTCCCTTTTTTACTGGTGAGTCTTAGGGCATATTGTTATAAACATTTCATAATGGATGAGAACATTAATTGCAGGACACAGTAAAATAAATGGAAGATGATTAACAGCATCAGAGTTGTTTTCCCTTGATATATATACCATTTGCATTGGAAATTATTTATTGTTTTCTGACATACCATATAATCTATACTGTTGTAATTGCTGCTACTCAACAACTTTATTTAATAATTCCAGTGGCTATGATATGTATCAGAATTGCCCGAAAAGTTATATTTGGTGCTAAGAACCAAATGTAGGCAGAGCTTGGACTACACCAAAAAAGTAGGTGAAGTCATCAATCTGATTTAATTAAAATGTAATATAGGTTAAATTAAGATAATGCAATATAACTGATATGTGCATTTAATAATATTTAATTTAATAATTATAAACTTAAATTTAATAATTTCTATTGTATTAAAAATTATAATTTGGTGGCACCTTATGAAGAGACTGAGACCTACAACCAAGGCTTCAGACAACAGCCTTTGTCCATGAGATCTTAGGTTGTGCATTTCTGTTTATGAGTCAGTACAATGACTTACTTGGCCCAAAAATTATGGTCAGGATAGCTTGGACAACAAATTGTAGCTCAATGCAGAATATAAAGTCAATATATATAATTTGCAATAGTCAGACTATTGTATTGGCATACTGAAGATTGTGTCCTGCAGGTTCTAAATTTTCTGCTCTGATAGTCTTGTTGTTGTTCAGTCACACAGTCATGTCCAACTCTTCACGACCCCATGGATTGCATAACGCCAGGCCCGCATGTCTTGCACTGCCTTGTGGAGTCTTCCCAAGCTCACGCCCATCACACTGACTATACTATCTATCCATCTCATCATCCTCTGCCGTCCCCTTCTCCTTTTCCCTTCAATCCTTCCCAGCATCACAGTCTTTTCTAATGAGTCCTCCCTG